>PVKC010022332.1:0-17747 GCA_004027635.1 Crocidura indochinensis
GCTATTTCAATGTCAGATGGGAGAAAAAATTAACCACTAAAGTAAATTTTTATTTATTGATTTTTTTGTTATTATTCTAGTCACTCTTGAGAGGTTCAAGTGGCCAATGCCAGCAGCAATTTGTTAATCAGTATTGGACAATTCAGTACTCCCCCCCCCAGTGCTGCTGAGTAGATACCAGAACCACCCAATGTTGCTTGGTGACCACCAGAGCCAAATCCAGTGGTGCTCAGGGGAATGACCATTTGGTATACTGAGGATCAATTAAAATTAGGATATTGAATCACTGTGTTTAAATAAAGTAATTTTTAAATATAAAAAGATATTGAGCAGATTTTGATACCTATATATAAATATTATATACAGTATACAAAGTGGAGCAACACAATTGACAGTTGACGGATGAAGAAATAAAGAAATAATGTTACAGTTCTGTATATTTTAAAAAATGGGGTTATCAGGACGGAGCAGAATTCTTCCAACCACCACGAAAGCACCAAAGGGAGAGTAAATGAATCTGAACGGAGTCTATAGTTAATCCCATGACAATATACTCCAAGGGTGGAGAAACCCTGTATCTCTTAGGCCAAGAGAATTCCTTTTCGAATGACCCAATTATTTACTGTGCCTGTGCAGGAAAAAAAAAAGGTAAAAAGCACAAAATATCTTTTTTTTCTTTTTTGGTTTTTGGGCCTCACCCAGTGACGCTCAGGGGTTACTCCTGGCTATGTGCTCAGAAGTTGCTCCTGGCTTGGGGGACCATATGGGAAACCGGGGGATCAAATTGAGGTTCGTCCTAGGCTAGCGCAGGCAAGGCAGGCACCTTACCTCCAGCACCACTGCCCGGCCCCACAAAACATTTTTTATTTTTAATTATTTATTTATTTTTATTTACCTATCTACTTTTTGTCGATTTCTTTGTTTTGGAGTGGTTATTGAAGTTGTTGTCTCCATTTATATTTATTTTTTTTCTTTTCTTTCTTTATGTGCTCTGCCATGTTTTTTTATCTCAAGACCATGGCTTTTTTTGTGGTGCTAATCTTTATTGTTGGACTGCTCACTGGATATTTTATTTGACACTTCTTTTTGTACTGTTGGGGTGTCTCACCTTCTTTTTCCCCTTCGTCTCTCAAACCGATGATGAGAGCCTCTAGAAGGATTTTGCCCATTTTCGGCGTATTTGATTTATTACTTTTCTTCAAACAAAACCACTTAACTTGAACTATCTAGTCCTGCCCCCCAGTTAGAGGGGGAAATAAGGGAGGTACCAAGACCAAACATGTGTAAGACTACTAAGTAGTAAGCTATGTACAGAGGGAACCACATATTCTAGCAGCCTTTGGGGTGAGGGAGGAGAATATGGGAGGTAGGACGGGAATGGAGGTGTAAGAGGACAAATGGGAGATGGAAATCCCCCTGATTTCATGTAATTATGTACCTAAAATATTATTGTCAACAATATGTAAGCCACTATGATCAAAATAAAAATTATATTTAAAAAATGGGGTTATATCCTGAGAACTGTCATGGATGATTTTATCATTGTATGAACGCCATAGAGCACATATATGCTATATAGCCTATGCTATCTAGTGTACTCTGACTACTATTGTATTTCTGATTCATCACTGGCCTAAATGTTGTTGAGTGATGCATCACTATTATATATTTTTTTAAATTTTTATTTTGATCATATTGGCTTACATATCTTTCACAGTAGTATTTTAGGTACATATCAACATTGAATCAGGGATGGATGAATACCCATCATCAAATTTGTCCTCCCCCCATCCCCATTCCCTTTCTGCAACCCATATTTCCCAACATCACCCCCCGGGCTGCTAGAGTAGGTAGTCTCCTCTTTGTCTAACTTACTATTAGTGATCATCTATTTGTTTGATCCTGGTATCCTCCTTTGTTTCCCCCTCTATTTGAGAGGTGAAGCTAGATAATTCGAGTTATATAGTTTTGTTTGAAGGAAAGAAAAGCAATAGAAGGGGATAAAAATAAGAAAAAATAAAAATAAAAATAAATAAGCTGAACATGGGTGGAGTCCTTCTAGAGGCTTTCAACCTCAGTTTGAGAGAGGACATGAAAAAGGTAATTAAAACACCACAACAATACAGAAAGAAATATCAAATTAAGTATCCAGTGAGCACTACAGCAATAAAGACAAGCACCACACAGTAGTCTTGGTCCTGAAATCAAACCATGCCGGAGTACAAAAAGAAAGAGAAAGAGAAAATTAAATAGAATAGAATAAAATTGGAGACATCAACTTCAATATCTACACCAAAATAAAGATGTCAAGATAAATCAATAAATATATATGTGGAAAAATGATTATTTTGTGCTTTTTCCCCCCTGCATAGGCACAGTAACTATTGGGGATATTATAGAGGGAATTACGCTGGCCTAGGAGATACAGGGTTTCTCCACCCCTGAAGTATATTGTCATGGAATTAACTATAGACTCCTTACATGATCATTTACTCTCCCCTCAGTGCTTTTGTGGTGTATGGAAGACTTCTGCTTCATCATGGATGGTAAAATCAGACCTCTGTATCTAGAGATCTTGGTGTCTGTACAGCTCAAGGAATGGAGCTTATGATGAAGTCTTTCTTTGTGGTTCTAGCAGTTCTGCTTCTTCAGACATCACTATTATATTTAATGGAATATTACTTAGCTTTTAGAAAAGAAACAAATTATGATATCCTGCAATATGGATGCATTTAAAGGCATTGTGCTAAATAAAACAATCCAGCCACAAAAAGATAAATTATGTACAGTGAGTCTTTGAAATGAGATATCTATAAATAAAATGTCTATTTTTGAATAGTACTCTCTCATATCGCAATTTTTTAATTTTTGGTGAAGTTAAATTATGTAGAGATGCCACTTGCTGGAATCCAGCCTCATCTGAATGGGTCTGAAGCAGGGGTGTACTAGGGATTATTTAAAAAAAAAAACCCAGACACGGGGCTAGACAGATAGCATGGAGGTGTAGGGCATTTGCCTTGCATTCAGAAGTGTGGTGGTTCGAATCTCGACATCCCAAATGGTCACCCGAGCCTACCAGGAGTGATTTCTGAGTGTAGAACCAGTAGTAACCCCTGAGTGCTGCTTGGTGTGACCCAAAAACAAAACCAAAAACAACAAAAAAAAAATCCAGACATGAGAGAGAAAAACATGGGGTCAGAGACCTCCAACCTCATGGACTATATTTCCTTTAAGATCTTTATTGTTCAGACTCAGTCCACATCTCAACTGGGGTGTGGAAGGAACAAGAAGGCTAGTGCAAAGTCCCAGTTTAGGTGAAAGCTGGTTGTGTGCTCAGTGAGCTCTACACAGTTACTCTGTTAATTGTTAATCTATTCTTCACTGATTCTTTTGTTGTCTTCTCTAAAGCAATTGTAAGTTAAATTCAAGAAGTCTATATTTTATAGGTATTGTTATGTAATACTTATCCTTATATACAGTTGTGAGTTAATTGTGTGACATGATTAAGGGAATCATCTTCATTATCTTTGAATGTGGATGTCCAAATTTTTAGCCTCAGTAGTTGAAAGTCATATTTAGAACACATGCCTGGAATGCACAAGGTCTTGAGTTAGATTCCCAGCACTGCACGCACTTTTACACATCAAGGGGTATAACCGTTGGATCATCAAGGCAGGATGTCACAAAGGCAGAACCATACTGCTGAAAGTGACCTCTGTATTTCTTGAGCACTGCTGCTAGTGACCCCTATAAAAAAACGAAAGTATTATATGCACACTTTTCTTTTAAAATTCTTTAAACATTAATGTAAGAACTGATTTCTAGAATGGAAATTGACCGATTTTGGAGTATAAAACATTGCCTGGTTTGATTACATTTTGCTCATTTGCTATCAGTGAAGTTTTGTCATTTTCAATATTATTGCATGTTTTGTTTAATAAGGATTAGCTTGTCAATTACTTCCCCCAAAAAGCAACCTGGGTGTTGATATGGATTGCCTTAATACTATATATCAATTATAGATAAATTGGGGAGTTTGCCATCCTAACAAACTTTATTTTTCCTGATTCTTCAACATAGGATGTTCTTCTATTTGTTTAGGTTGATTTCTTTCAGAAATATTTTTCAGAGTATAAAAGAGGTATAATACACTGCATTAAGTGTATATGTAATTATACAATTAATACAATCAGTAAATTCATATAATTATAGAACTTTCTACATAGAAAGTGATATTATCTATAGATATAGAGTCTTCTATTTTTCCAAACTTGGTACCATCTTTTGGACATAATTGCCTTGCCTTGTGTCTCATTACAATGTTGAATAGATATTGCAACGCCATTCTTGGGTAATCCCCAGTCTTAATATAAGGTCACTCATTCCTTTGCAATTCCTTTTGCATTTGTGCTGTTACTTTGTTTTTTCCTGTAGAAACCTTTTATAAATTGAAAAGATTCTTTTCTATTCCTAGTTTGTGTTTTTATAAGGAAAGTTTAGATTTTTGTTAAATATTTATTTTTTGTCTCTGCCCTTTGACTTATTTCACTCAGCATAATAGATTCCATGTATATCCATGTGTAGGAAAGTTTCATGACTTCATCTCTCCTGATGGCTGCATAATATTCCATTGTGTATATGTACCACAGTTTCTTTAGCCATTCACTTGTTGAAGGGCATTTTGGTTGTTTCCAGAGTCTGGCTATTGTAAATAGCACTGCAATGAATATAGGTGTGAGGAAGGGATTTTTGTATTGTATTCTTGTGTTCCTCGGGTATATCCCTAGGAGTGGTATAGCTGGATCGTATGGGAGCTCAATTTCCAGGTTTGGGAGGAATCTCCATATTGCTTTCCATAAAGGTTGGACTAGATGGCATTCCCACCAGCAGTGGATAAGAGTTCCTTTCTCTCCACATCCCCGCCAGCACTGCTTATTCTCGTTGTTTGTGATGTGCACCAATCTCTGTGCTATGAGATGGTACCTCATAGTTGTTTTGATTAGTGATGTGGAGCATTTTTTCATTTGCCTTTTGGCCATTTGTATTTCTTCTTTATCAAAGTGTCTGTTCATTTCTTCTCCCCATTTTTTGATGGGATTAGATGTTTTTTTTTTTCCTTGTAAAATTCTGTCATGTTTTGTATATTTTGGATATTAGCCCCCTATCTGATGGGTATTGAGTGAATAGTTTCTCCCACTCAGTTGGGTGCTCTTGTATCCTTGTCACTATTTTCTTTGAGGTGCAGAAGCTTCTCAGCTTAATATATTTCCATCTGTTAATCTCTGCTTCCACTTGTTTGGAGAGTGCCGTTTCCTCCTTAAAGAAGCCTTTAGTCTCGGCACAAAATAATTTTTCTCCCTTTTTTCTTTTCTCTTTTTTAAATTTATTTTATTATATTTTAATTTTTTATTTATCTATCTAGCTTTTGTCGATTTCTTTGTTTTGCAGTGGTTATTAAAGTTAATGTCTCCATTTACATATATATATAAAATATATAATATATGTACAATATATATTTATATATATTCTTCCTTTCTCTTCTTTCTTTATGTGCTCTGCCATGTTTTTATATCAAGACCATGGCTTTTATGTGGTGCTTACCTTTATTGCTGGAATGCTCACTGGACATATTATTTCACGTGACACTCCTTTTTGGACTGCTGGAGTGATCCAACGTTTTCCCCTGCGTCTCTCAAACCAAGGATGAGAGCCTCTAGAAGGACCCCGCCCATTTTCAGTGTATTTGATTTTTACTCCAGTGTATTACTTTTCCTTTCTTCAAACAAAACCATGTAACTTGATCTATCTAGTCCCGACCCCCAGGAGGAAATAGGGAGCTATCAAGTCCACCCAGGTGTAAGACCACTGGGTAGCAAGTTAGGCACATAGGAGACCATGTACTCTTGCAGACCTGGGGCTGAGGGAGGTAGATATGGGAGGTAGGATGGGAACGGAGGTGTAGGGAGAACAATTCAGTGAAGAGAATCCCCCTGATATTAAGTTATCATGTACCTAAAATATTATTGTCAACAAGAGCTTTCTTTACATGCAAAAATTAGGGGTGAGGGGAGGACAACTTTGGTGGTAGGAATTCCCCTGATTCAATATTAATATGTACTTAAAATATTACTGTAAAAGATATGTAACCCACTTTGCTCAAAATAAAAATTATTATAAAAAAAGATGCCTTTAGTCTCAAAGTCATGGAGTGTTTACCTATGTGTTGTTCTATGTACCTTGTGGTTTCAGGTCTGATATCAAGGTCTTTAATCCATTTGGAATTTACCTTCATACATGGTGTTAGATAGGGATCTGAGTTCACTTCTTTTCAAGTGGCTAACCAGTTGTGCCAATATTCCACCTGTTTAAGAGGCTTTCCTTGCTTCATTTAGGATTTCTTGCTCTTATCAAAAATTAAGTGATTGTATGTCTGGGGAACAATCTCTGAGTACTCAAGCCTATTCCACTGATCTGAGAGGGTCTGTCTTTATTCCAATACCATGCTGTTTTGATAACTATTGCTTTGTAATAAAGTTTAAAGTTGGGGAAAATAATGCCTCCTATATTTCTTTTCCCAAGGATTTCTTTAAGAGAGGACACTAAGAAATGTAAACACATACCCTGCTCATGGATTGACAGGATTAACATAATTAAAATGGCAATACTCCCCAAAGCATTGTACAGATTTAATGCAATTCCTCTAAAGATACCCATGACATTCTGCAAAGAAGTGAATCAAACACTTCTGAAATTTATTTGGAACAATAAACACCCTCGATTAGTCAAAGCTTGTTCTTAATATTTATTTGGTTTTCTTGCAGAATGGGAAGACTTTGGGGCATTCCATGAATCATTCAAGTACTATTTCTAAGGTAGAGTATGACTGAAATGCATTATTGTTGTTGGTTTTCATTCCTAGGCTTGGCTTCTGTATATTTATTTTATTTTGTTCATTTTTAGTGTATATTTCTTTCAATATACAAATGTTAAGCATTTTTAATTTTTTATTGAGGCAGCAAAATATTAGTGCTTTTAGTGTTAAAAAGTATTGTATCTCCAACACTACCAGAAATGACAAAGGTATTTTACCATTGCTATATTTCACTTCTGTCATATCTCTCTCTCTCTCTTTTTTTTTTTTTTTTTTTGGTGTTTGGGCCACACACCCGGTGACGCTCAGGGGTTACTCCTGACTATGCGCTCAGAAGTCGCTCCTGGCAGGCACGGGGGACCATATGGGGAACTGGGTGCTCGAACCACGGTCCGTCCTAGGTTAGCGAAGGCAAGGCAGGCACCTTACCTCCAGCGCCACTGCCCAGCCCCCTGTCATATCTCTTTTATGCCTCCAAATCTTTTCCTACCACTTGGTAGGCTCATTTCTATAGTTTAAATTCAAACATTGATGATGACTAGATATTGTCCATTTGGGTACCTTTTTCTGTTGTGATGCAGTGAGAGATCAGATATTTTTCTTCTATTGACTCACTTCATCTATATTGTAACAGTATTTATTTTCTATTTTTACATTTTAATTTTTGTTTTTAGGTCACACTCAGAGGTCCAAGGGAAATTTCTTATGGTGATTGAGGGCATCATGATTTCCAAGGATCAAACTGAGACTTCATGCATTCTGAGCATTTGCTCAGTCCTTTGAACTGTCTTTGACACAACTTTATATTTTTTATAGCTAAATAGGAATTCATTGTGTGTGTATATATATTATATATGGCCATGTATTTATGTAAAATATATATGTACACATATACACACCACAACTAGATATCTACTCATCTTTTTCCCCTCAGAATTTCTTTAATTATTCAGGTAGTTTTATAGTTTCTTACAAATGTAAGCCACATTTGTTATCAAAACTTGAATTCATGTGAATTTTAGGTACTATTATATTTTGACAAAACTTTCAATGAAATTGTAATTTGGAAATGTTAATTCTTCCACGCTAGAACACTAATATTTCCCCCATTTTTTAATCTTGTAGATTCTTAAAATTTAGTTTATTTTAATGTAATGGTATATGAGGTTGTTCATACTAGTTTTTCCCCCAATTACAAAGTTTTTCATGATTGAGTTTCAGTTATACTATGTGTGATACCCATCACCAGTGCATTTTTTTCCACCACCAATGTTCCCAGTTTCCCTCCCTCCTACTCCTCTGCCCTCTCCCCTGCCTGCCTGCTTCTTGGGTAGATTTCTCTCTCTCTCTCTCTCTCTCTCTCTCTCTCTCTCTCTCTCTCTCTCTCTCCCCCCACTCAATAAAAACTGAAAACTGGCAGGCAGCTCTTCTCCCGCCACACACACTCCCTTCTGCATGCCCTTTTAGACATTGTGGTTTACAGTTTTGTTACTGAAGGGGTATCATGCATATCACTTTATCTCCTTTCAGCACCCAGTTTTTTTCCAAGTGACCATTTCCAATTATCATTGTCATAATGTCCCTTCTCTGTCCTAACCTCACTCCCACCCTTTGTTGCAAGTTTCCTATCATGGACTTGTTTCTCTATTGTCTCTAGATACTATTGCCATACTATTTTTTGATATATATCCCTCAAATGAGTGTAACATTCTATGTCTATCCCTCTCACTCTGACTCATTTTGTTCAGCATAATAATCTCTATGTTCATACATGTATAAGCTCATTTCATAACTTCATTTTTCCTAATAGCTGTGTAGTATTCCACATATACAATAGTTTCCTTATTCACCCAATTGTTCTTGGGCACTTGGGTTGTTTCCAGATTCTGGCTATTGTGAATAGTGCTATATTGAATATTGCAGAGGGCTTTTTATACATTGTGTTTTGGGGCGTCTATGCTATGTTCCTAGGAGTGGTAAATATTTCTTTAATTTGTTCCTGGAACCAATATATGTGTATGGCAATTGTATTTTCCTAGTGAGGCAATTCTAAGTATGTGTTGGAATGTGTGTTTCTCAGGGGAGAATAGAATATTATAGGACTAATAGGATAAAAGCTCATTTCATTGTTTTTCTTTTGGTGGACAATACTCAGCAGTGTTCATGGGTACCCCTAGTTCTGCACCCAATAATCACTCTTGGTGGGTTTATATGATCATATGGGATGCCAGGGACCAAACCTGGTCTCGAGCAAGGTGGGGACCCTACCTACTATTGTATTTTATTCTGGCCCTGATAAAAACTCATTCCTTTTGGTAAACATCATTTGATTTAAACAAAATATGAGTCATCTGAAAGCCTATTACCTTTAATTAAGAATGCATTTTCACTGATAATGATATGACAAACAAGATAGCTTTCTTATAGCAAAATTATGGATAATTACGTAAAACTAGTGATATCTTGGAGCTAGAAGGTCCAAGGCTAAGTAAATGCTCAAATGTCTTTAGAGACTAAGGTGCTTTTTTCTTTCACCTACCTTCTTTAGCATGTTGTCATTCCCATGCTTATTACCTCATAGTATCAAGGTAGGGCCTGGACTTCTAGGCACTCTTGCTGTGACCATGGCAAGAAAAGAATAACAAAGAATAAGGGAAGATAAGAATATTCACAGAACTTTTAGTTTGCATCTTACTATTGAACACAAATCCCATAGCAATCTCCAACTGGGCAATGCATAAGAGGAGACCTGTGAGCATGATATATGTTGGCTTCCCAATGATACTTGACAAACTTGGGGTAGTTACTCAAGTAGATTCCAAGAAAGCATGCCATATAATTTATGAGGATTGCCCTGGGAACTCTTAAGTCAGTTCAGTAAAGTGGATCTTCAGAGTAGCATTTTTTCCCCAATATTTGAGTAATACCCAGAGACCCAGGAAGGATACATCCATAGGAAAGAGTAACTTATTGGAAGCAAATACCTTTACAAATATCCTTAAGGTGGTCCCTTAACGATAGTGCACATTTAATACAGTATAAATTTTACATCTATTTTGTTAAAGTTACTTGTAACGTACAGTAACAAGTGATTCAATTGTTAAACCGTACAAGATGCTTACAAATTTCTGGGGGATGAGAAACATGGGGGACATTGGTAAAGGAATTGATGCTTGGACACTTGGCAAATTTGTAAATAGTTTAGCATTTTTTACCTTTTGGAATTGTATTAATCATACTAATAATTAATTAGTTAACCATAATATGTATATGAATAAAGAGGTTAGAAAATGTCAACTATAAACTTCAAGCCCAAGTGCCTCTCAAGGTTGGACAATACCGCATGGTGTTCAGGGGTTGCTTCTGGCTCTGCACTCAGAAATCACTCCTGGCAGGCTCAGAGAACCCAATGGGATGCCAGGCATCAAACTCACGTCTACATCATGCAAGGCAAATGCCATACGTGCTGTATTATCAATCCAGGCCTGTCTCTTTCTTTCCCTCTTGCTAACTTCACTCAGCATACTTTCACAATTCATCCAAAAAGTAGCAGCAAATTATATGACTTTATATTTTCTAGGGTCAAGTAGTATTCCATTGTATACATCTATCATAGTTTCTCTTTATCCAGTTATCTGTTCTTGAACATTTGGGTTGTTTCCAGATTTGGACTATAGTGAATAGTGCTACAATAGACGTAGGAGTGTAGATGTCTTTTCTTCATTGTGTTTT
The DNA here is from genome assembly GCA_004027635.1 of Crocidura indochinensis. NCBI lineage: Eukaryota > Metazoa > Chordata > Mammalia > Eulipotyphla > Soricidae > Crocidura > Crocidura indochinensis. Next base: position 10,604 of record PVKC010022332.1, read on the forward strand.
GGGCTCTTGGGATATATTTCAAAATGTGATATTGCTGGATCATCTGAAAGTCTAATTTCTAGTTTTATGAGGAATGCCTATTCTTTTCAAAAAAGGTTGGACCAGTTGATGTTCCCACCAACAATGAATATAGGGATTCCTTTCCCCAGCAAGGAAATTGAACAGTTTTCATTTTTATGTTAGGAACATGCTTCCTTTTAATCAGAAGGAAACAGCTGATCAAATGGAATATGCATGAGGCTGAGAAGTCTGCCTTGATATATACATAAATATATGGGTATTTATATATGCATATGTACCATATTTGCCGTCATATAAGTCGACCCCCTAATTTTACAGTTAAAACATAGGTTTAGACCTATATTCTCTGTATAAGACAGAACATTCCTGTGCTGCAACTGTATGTACCACACCGAGCCAATCACAACAAGCAAAGGTTCAAAGGGTATACTGGAATAGACTTCCTCTCTGACTCTGGCCTATTGGAGCAGGCTTTTGACAGTGTAGATTTGGGTCCAGAACATTGTCTAATTTGCATGCATCAAAAGCCTGCTTGGATTGGCCGAGTTAGAGAGGTGGTCCGAGTAGCCTTGCAGTGATAGGTGCAGGATCGAGTTGGAAAATTTGTTTCGTGGCAATATCCAGATAATTTTCGTTTAGCAGCATATCGAGACGTTTTTCGGGATATACTCGGCGAATAAGATGACCCTCGATTTTCAGTTGACGTTTTTCGTTTCAAAAGTCATCTTATATGCTGGCAAATACTGTACATATACATATGTACATATATATGCATATATAATATGTAAGATTAGACTTCTTTAGACATACTTGAATTAACCTCACTGTCCTACTGGATTTTTTTCCATTTTAGCTACCTGAAATTGGCCTAAATGTGGAATCTAGGCTTTGTAAAATGTCTCTTCTGGATTCTGAGATGCAGAAAAGACTCACAGACATGTAGTTAGTATATCCTGGAGGAACTATTCTTATTCAACGACCAGGATAAGACTTGGTCCAGGATGCCCATAAGGCTTTGAGCAGGAATACCCTCCTTCACTATAGTCAGACTGGCTCTAGATGCATTTGGCTATTTCCTTATTTTTGAAGCTCTTCATTTTGTTAAGAAACCATGATAAATACATGTCTCAGGTTAATCAGATACTCCAAGAGAGAATTACATTGATCATGTTTAATGGACTCTTAAAAATATTTAAGTTCTGGGCCAGAGTGATAATATAGCAGTAGGGTGTTTGCCTTGCATACTGCCAACCTGGACAGACTGGGTTTGATCCTCAGCATCCCATAAGGTTCCCTGAGCCTGCTAGGAGCAATTTCTGAGCATAGAGCAAGGAGTGTAGCTGATCCTGAGTGCCGCCAGGGTGTGGTCCACAAACAAACAAACAAACAAAACAACTAAAAATCAAAAACAAATTGATATATTATTTTATCTCACAGTCAAACTACATTGAATTTGGACATTTACTCTTTTAGCTCCTTTGACTATTTCCTGAATTCCATTAAGTTGGAATGAGGTACCTCAGAATGTCAGGATTCAGTGGTAAATACAGTCTTAATAGACCACATGAAATTTTGCAATGTTTTTGACAAAGGTGTCTTTTCTTGGTCTCTGATATAGAGTTGATCATTGACAGACAAGTTACTTAAAGCTTATGGATTAAAGCAAGATGTGCTTTTCTTAATTTGTATTGAAAAAAAAAAACAACTATCTGAGAGCATCCCTATTTTTGTGTGAAGGATACTAGTGAATTGAAGGAGTTGAATAGCATGAAGTGAGACAACTTGATTCATAGAAGACACTACATAACATCACTTTGAGTCTTAAGGAAGTGTCATGGGCTGTATTTCATTGTTAGACTCCCTTTTACAAATTTTGACCTTATTTTTGCATATCTTTAATGTGTATTTTTTTCTTTTGAATGATTGTATTTTTCTTATTAGCCATAGCTTTAAACCAGCAGTTTTAGATTTTTTGTTATGGGCCTCCTGAAGTATGGGAAGAAATATTAAAAAGTTATATAATCATCATATGGTCCCCCGTGCCTGCCAGGAGTGACTTCTGAGCGAATAGCCAGGAGTAACCCCTGAGAGTTACCGGGTGTGGCCCAAAAACCAAAAAAAAAAAAAAGTTATATAATCATATGAAGACATTATTTGATTTTTCCACTATAATCCTCTCACTAGTACACATTGGTGTTTCCAGAAGTTAACAAGCTTACCAGATGATATCTCCTCTTGCACTGGAAATAGGGGTACAGGTGGTTTTATCTTGAAATAATTCTTTTTTTTAATATTTTATTTAAACACCTTGATTATTACATACATGATTGTATTTGGGTTTCAGTCATGTAAAGAACACCACCCATCACCAGTGCAATGTTCCCATCACCATTGTCCAAATCTCCCTCCTCCCACCCAACCCCCGCCTGTACTATAGACAGGCTATCCATTTCCCTCATACATTCTCATTATTAGGACAGTTCAAAATGTAGTTATTTCTCTAACTGAACTCATCACTCTTTGTGGTGACCTTCATGAGGCGAGCTGGAACTTCCAGCTCTTTTCTCTTTTTTGTCTGAAACTTATTATTGCAAGAATGTCTTTCATTTTTCTTAAAACCCATAGATGAGTGATACCATTCTGCGTTTTTTTTCTCTCTCTCTCTCACTTATTTCACTCAGCATAATGATTGATATAACCTACATGATGACAAGCTATCCAGGAACCTTAATAAAGAGTGTAAAGGAATGCTCAGACCAGTGTATTTGAGAATCTCTGATTTTAGGCACAATTGCTCCTAAATGTACTTGTTTATTCAGTATTTGTTTGTGCTAGACACTCAGTATACTAAACAGTATCAACTTCTAAGGAAACTTTCTGTTGCAGAAACATTCTTTCACAAACCTTGGTCAATACTATGAAAGAAATGAACAGGGTATAAGAACAACAAATAATAGATACAAAACCCTGATCAAACCTCCTCCTTTTTTTTTGTTTTGTTTTGTTTTGGGGCTACATCCAGTGGTGGTCACAATTTATTCCTGGTTCTGAGCTCAGGGATCACTTCTGGCATGATTTGGGTCCATACTGAATTTCTGAGGATTGAACCTGGGTTGGCTGCATGCAAGGTAATATTGGTATTATACTCCCCCAAAAATCTTTTTGGGCCAAAACTCATTGGGGGCCAGAGGTGCTGGAGTGAACTGTAGGAGCAGAAAGGTGTGGAATGTTGGATGACCACCACCATGTAAAAGATTATTCAGGGGGTCCAGGCTGGGAATTTTTGATCTATGATAGAATTTCAAGTGGATCTCTGAAATATCTTTTTGGTTATCTGGTGGATGTTTTAGGTAGGGAGAAGATAGAGCATACTAAATTCTTAAGATGACTGACTTCATGTATCACTATCTAACTTATTTAGCTTTAAAGGAAGACCCTTTATATTAAGGTTCTGCCTCATTCTCCCAATGGTTTGCATTCTCATAGGTTGAATGGCAAGATGACTACAAGAGAAAAAAAGACTTTTTGTTCCAGGTATGCTCAGTGGTAGTCTTTGTTGGAATGAGGAGATTTCCTAGGAGATACCTGCATGTTTTCACTACATGATGCTAGTGTGTAGTCTGTAGGGAAGCTTTACTTTATAGTGGTACAGACATTCCTTAAGTGGTTCTGTGATACCTTGGCATCAACTTTTTGACTCTTGCAGCAACTCTATGGATTGTTGGCTTTATTTTTAGATGATTAAACTCTTGCTCAGCAAAGTGATATGATCAGAGGTGTGGCCTCAGAACACAAAATGAGGACTTTGTGAGTACAAAGCCAGTGTTTTTGCCATCACTCTAGAATTTCCTGTAGGGAAAAAGATAAGTTTATAAAAGAAGAATATAGTTGTTAAGGGTCCTTTTGAATGTCAAACAATTCTGAAACAGTTTCTCCGGCAATCTGGTAGGGACCATTTAGCAGGAGCAGTCCCGCAGTGGTGGTAGCAGCAGTAGAGTCACCCCCAGCCCCCAGCACTTCAGCCCTTTAAATACCCCTGGGTCAACTATCATCATGCAGAAGTTATAAGGGGCAAGTTTCTGGTAGCTGATGACTTCACCCTTAAAAAGGATAGTAACACACTTACGGCTGAGCAGGGGCCATACATGTCTTTGTTTCTTTATTCCAAATGAGACTTTATTATATGAAGTCAAGTTTGCTGTGCTGGAAGTGAGGAATAGGTTGCTGTCTCTTGATTCTGGACTGGGAAGGCAGCATATTTAGTAACCTCCTGTGCAGGAAGTGAATATATAATGTCGTTCAGTAATTAGAATTTCTAAATGGCGGGGGCATAGCGGTGGCTCAGGCAGTAGGGCGTTTGCCTTGCACGCACTAACCTAGCATGGTCGGTCCTTCCAGCTCTCATCTCTATTGTCTCTAGGTATTATAATAATGTCTTTTATTTTTCTTAAATCCAACAAATGAGTGAGTCTATTCTGTGTCTATCTCTCTCCCTCTGACTTATTTCACTCAGTAGAATAGTTCCATGCCCATTCATGTGGAGGAAAATTTTATGACTTCATCTCTCCTGATGGCTGCATAGTATTCCATTGTGTATGTACCAAGATTTTTTAGCCATTCATCTGTTGAAGGGCATCTGGGTTGTTTTCAGAGTCTGGCTATTGTAAATAGCACAGCAATGAATATAGGTGTGAGGAAGGGATTTTTGAATTGTATTTTTGTGTTTCTAGGGTATATCCCTAGGAATGGTATGGCTGAATCATATGGGAGTTCAATTTCCAGTTTTTTGAGGAATCTCCATATTGTTTTCCATAAAGACTGGATTAGACAGCATTCCCACCAGCAGCAAATGAGAGTTCCTTTCTTCCCACATCCCTGCCAGCACTGATTGTTCTTGTTTTTTGTGATGTATTCCAGTTTGCGGAGCTGAACAATCCTCCCATGCCCCTGTCTTCTCATTAAGTTATATGTGGCTGGTCTCTGATCATTAGGGAGGAACTTCCTTGTTTTTTAGGATTATTCCAATAATGTTGAGGCAGATAGAATATTACAATGGCAGTCACATGGCTTTCAGATGCATCTGTGATAGTTCCTTCTGAGGACATGCTACTAAACATCACCCTCTTTTTCTTTGTTTCCTATCTCAGTATTACAACCATCCTTGTGTCATGTATGAATAGAACCATATAAGTTCTTAACAATATACAGTTTTCTCCTTTAGTGACTCCTTTAGTATCATGATTGAAACAGACTTCATAAATTTGGAAGCAAGAGAAGGGTTGAAAATTGAAGATGGTAAAGGGGAGATGGAAATGCAGGCAGCTCCACTGACAGCCAGCTGGGAAACTGGGTCTTTTCATCTAAAGTTGCAGTCCATTTTGCCAACAATCTGAATGAGAGAATTATTTATTATTTCCCAGAGCTTCCATAAGAAAGGGAAACCTTGTATGGTCATTGATCATGCTTTGTGTCAGATGATATATATATATATGTGTGTAGAGTATTAAGTGGTAGATATGTGGTAAGTTGTTAATAGTAGTGGAAATCCATAATAGTGGGAGCAAGTGCTGTACCACAGGTCAAGCTGAGAGAAACCCTTTTTTCTTGTTAGTGTGAAAGCCCTTTTACTTCTGGGCTCTCTGCTTAAATGTAATATGTGCTCTTGATTAAGCCATGTTTTTCCCCTTCTTGTTTTTATATATTGTATTTTTGTAGAAATGTAGAATTTGAGGTCTTTTAAATTATGTTGATTATGATTTATTCTGCTTTACTATGCTTTTGTGGTACGGAGGGCCTCTCAAAAGTAGGCCATATGCTATACCACAAACCAGTCCCTTAATTATAGTTTTATATTGAAATTCTGTTTACTCATGACTTAATCCTTATCTGAGGCATTTTGACATCTTCTGTTTGTTTAATTTTTAAAATGTAGGTCATGAGTCACTAAATCCGTTTCTTTATTGATTTTTCCCAGCGTTGGGAAATTCTGATTATGTTGGGCTTCTATAGTTCACTTTTATTGGCCTGCTATTGTATTCTTGTGGGCTAAAGAGACACCTGAATTTGATCTGCACAGCATATTGTCCTCTGAGCTCTGGCAGGAGTGACCCTTAAGCACAGATCCAGAAATAAGTTTTGAACAAAGCTGGATGCATCCCGCTCCCTTATTCCAAAAGAGCATTTAAGAAAAAGTCCCATGTATCATGATTGGAAACTGACTCCATGAAAAGTTTCTCTTTCTTGCCTGGATTCCCATATATTTTCAGAAGGAAACTCTTAGAAACCTTGGAAATGGGGGCCGGGCGGTGGCGCTGGAGGTAAAGTGCCTGCCTTGCCTGCGCTAACCTAGGACAGACCGCGGTTTGATCCCCGGTTCCCCATATGGTCCCCCATGCCTGCCAGGAGCGACTTCTGAGCAAATAGCCAGGAGTAACCCCTGAGTGTCACAGGGTGTGGCCCCCCCCAAAAAAAACCAAAAGGAAAAAAAAAGAAACCTTGGAAATACTCATTACTCTACCAGTACTTGTCTAGTTCCTACAGTGTGTTCGTTCTGCATGCTTCCCCCATTTACTAGTTAATGGAAATGAGATTTTCCTTCAGTGATTTTCATAGTGTTACTTTTTACAAGTACAGAGTATGGGCTTAATCAACCTAATATTGAGGTTTGAGGCCATTCTGATGTTGCTGCCACTGCATGCTATTTGAAACTTTTTGTGTGAGGATGAATTCCCAGAAGATGATTTGCTGGGAAAAAATCATGTGTATTTGTTATTTTGAAGGATTTTTTAAATTGCTATCTTAATAGAGGTTAACCGATTTGCTTCAACCTTTTTTCTTCTAAATTTTTCCAGCACAAATATTGTTTACTTTAATCCTCCCCCACATATTTAAAAATAATATATTTTATTTTTAATTTAATTTTGATTATATTTTATTATATGGTTTATATTTATTTATAATATGCTATATATTATATTTACCTTAAATGTCACTTAAGTATAATTTAATTTATATATTTGTGATCTGTTTTTCTGCATCATTATTAGAGAAGTTATGCATCATTAATTTGATTTAATTTGAGCTCAGTTGTCAACATGACCCTGCTTCTTTTTTTTTTTTTTTT
>PVKC010022333.1:0-17735 GCA_004027635.1 Crocidura indochinensis
TGTTTTATTGACGAATATCCCTGGGTGGTTTCCTATTCTCCAAAGTTATTGCCATAAAAACATTTTATAAAAAGTCCATTTCTTCATGGAGGTGACATCATATTCCATATGTGGATACAATGTTGAAGGTATTTGCCATTTGATAGATTTCTTATTTTTGTGATGAATGCATATGGGTATCTTTCAGTTAAGGAAACTTTTGTAGGACTAGAGAAAGAGCACAACAGGTTGGGTTTGCTTTGCACATGATTGACCCAAATTTGATTTCAGACATCCCATATGGTGCCTTGAGTATTTTCAGGTATGATGCTTGAGTGCAGATCCAGGAATAAGCTAAGTATTGTCTGTTATGACTTCAAAACAAAACAAAACCAAACTGTCTAGCAGTATGTAACTTTATCCTAGTTTTTGTATTCTATACTTTTTGTTTCATGCATATTAATTCCCTTTAATTTATCACATTCTAGAATGGAAAGATGTGTTCTAGAATGGAAAGACTGAAAATAGAGTTAATGATAGTTTTTTTTATCTAAAAATTATAACAGGAATGAAGCAAAATACTCCATATATAGAGAGTACCAAGCACAAAATATTCATTTGCCATTACTCAATTTGGCCTTCCTATGGTAAAAGCTATCCAATTGAGAGAAAATAAGTCATTTTAAAAAATAAGATATCCATTTTAAATTATATCATGCATAGTTTTGTTTTGGATTGTTTTGCTTGGGAATAATACCTAGCAGTACTCAGGACTTACGCTTGGCATTATTCTCAAGGATAATATCTGGAAGAATTTGTGGGACTATATGAATGCCTGGGATCTAATTTATATTGGCTGCATGCACGATGTGTCCTACACAATATATTATCACCCTGGCCCACAAAGATGTTTTTAAATAGCTCCACGTATTATTTCTCTTTGTTTCTAATTGTCAGTGTTCTTTTTTTTGGGGGGGGGGTCACACCCGGCAGTGCTCAGGGGTTACTCCTGGCTCCATGCTCAAAAATTGCTCCTGGCAGGCATGGGGGACCATATGGAGCACCAGGATTCGAACTGATGACCTTTTGCATGAAAAGCAAACGCCTTACCTCCATGCCATCTCCCGGGCCCCTAATTGTCAGTGTTCAAATAGAGGCAGTATATTAACTCATAGGGAGTAAGTCTATTTCCTATAGACCATGAATCTCTTGCAAAGATTAATCTGTTTTTATACTTACATTTTTACATTATCATTATTGGTCTTGTTACAGTATTACTTATTTCTTGTTACAGGGATTAACTGAGTTAATCCAGATATGCCCCAGGGCCCCAGATTTATTTTTCAGATAAATGATCAGGACATCATGTAGTGCCGAGAATCATACTGTGATCTTCTACATGTCAGGCTTGTGTCTTAAGTCCAAATATCTCTCTGGATCCTCTAATTAGATATTTTATGTGTTAAATGCTATATATTATAGAAAGTATATGTTGTGTGTATGGGATACTTACACACAGACTACTTCTTGGATTATCATAAAATATGACTCCTAATTTCTTTTACATTTCTGAACCTTACATTGAAAGAAGTATAGATATCAGTTGGACTTTCTCTCCCAAACAAAATCAGTTGGACTTTCTCTCCCAAACAGAGATGACAAAACTTATTAAATAAAATGTGGATTCTGCTTATAGAAAAGCAGAGCATGAAAATAAAAAAAAAATAGCTGATGAAAGTTCAATACACTTGTTCAACAATGAAAACAATGTAATTTTCTAAGGTAAAGGCCATATTTTTGTTTGATGTTAGACAAGTAGTCATATCTCTTTAAGACTCAGAATTCAATTTAGATCATCTTGAGGATTTCTTTCAACTCTGAGGTCTAGCAATTTTTCAACAGGAGAAGTTCATATTTGTTCTCTTCTCTAAAGTAATTATTTACAATTCATAAATAATCACTGACTGGATAATAAACAACTGGGTATTTTTTATGTAAATCCTGAAAATTTCTGAAAAAAAAAAAGGTTCTAAGAAGAATAGCTGAAACCTATTTTACATTTTATATTTAAAGGTCTGGCTGCTAAAATTATATGCTTAAAAAGCAAACTTATTAAAAATATATGAAATATTCTGTATATTTAACTTTGGTTATAATGTTAACCTCTATTGTGTTTATGAATGTACACTTATGAGTTCATAATTCTCGCAGTGAGAGGGTCTTCATAAATAAAATAAACACTCAGATCTGCCCGTTTCAAATAGCAAAGCAACATGCAAACCAGCAGATGGATGCATTTTTAATTAGTCAATCCTTTGCTATCTTTTGGTTAAAAACATTCTCCTGTAGGTTGTAGCAAAATTTTGCATTGGGTGCAAAAATAAGGATAATCTCAGAATCACAGGTTTCCTAGAAGAATTGTATATTTCAATACTTTGATAACCTATTCAGATGTTGTATAGTGTTAAATTAAGCTAAATTATTGGTGGGAAAACAAATCAAACAAAATAATTTGAGGTTATTGTAAATTTGAGACATGAATAAAATTACCATCAGTATCCAGTTTCTTTTATGCGAACTAATTTCAACTGATTTAAGTAAGCGGGCCTGATTCTATTCAATTCAAAGCTGTTTTTGCAATATTGTTAAAAAAGAATCTACAATATTATGCTGGAATTTTTAACTTGCATTATACTAAAAAATAACTTTGGAAAAATATGCTCTTTGTTTTGAAAAAATGGCAATAAAAATGAGAAGATAATATTTATCAAAAGAAGCCAGATGCAAAGTTGTAAAAGGTTTTCAGGGATTATATTGGGTGCTTCCCGATTTTAAATGGCTCTCTTTTACTAAAAAGAAAAAAAAATCAATTGGATTATTTCTTCATATGCACAGAGAAAGAAAATGGAAAAATGAAGTAATTATTTCCATAATTTAGGCACTTAAACATTCTTCTGAAATATCTAAATGATTGATATGATAATTTTGACTGAATTAGTCAAATTACTCTTTCACAGTTTGCCTTCTCATTACATGAGTAGATACAATCGAAGTGTGGATGTAACATTTATAAATGCAGAACACTAAACTCATATCTTACAGTACCTTTCAAGATTCATCCAATTATTTATAATCACTTACCTTTTGGCAACAGAGAAAGTAACTATCATCCTTTGCTTAAAAAATATACCTATGTGAAACTTTTCCTCTGGGAATCTTTAGAGTGGTATATAGAAAACTTCAAAGAGCAACACAAGACCATTATACATGTGAAACTATTGTCAACTATTGTAATATAAAAAAAACTTAAAATATAGGGTACATACAAATACTGAGCTTAGTAGAAAGACAATAATAAAATTGATAGTATTTTATTGGTTCATGTAATAATACATTATCAACAAAATCTTGTTTGATTCTCTTGAAGGTAGAAAGAAAGAGGGCTTCTTAAATTAGAAATTTATCTCACTATTTCTATAGGAAAGCTGATACAAATTTGTATCCTTTGAAAACCTTTAAATGACTGCATTTAAAGATTTTTTTAAATATAAGTTACAACCATGGTATACAAGGGAAAATAAGCAAAGTTTTCAAAGAATCTACTAGAAACCTAAGAATAAAATGTCAGAGGACCTCTTAGAATTATTGACTTTCTTCTTTTTGGTGACCTACAATTGACAAGGCTCAGAACTTACTCCTAGGTATGTACTTAGGGATTGCTTATGGTGGCTTTATAGGATCATATGTGGTGATGGGTATTGGACATGTATTTGAAATGTGTAAGGCAATTATCCTGCCCACTATATCTTCTCTCTGGCCTCTAGTGTCATTTTCTTCATGAATATTAAATATTTGCATTCAGGAAAATAAGAAAAATATGTTTATTTGTTTTTTTTTTGTCTTAATTTTAATACCACATCCAGCAGTATATAGTCTTCCTCCTATCTCTGTGTTCCAGGATTAATCTTGGAGGTGCCAGAGGCACCATATCTTGTGTTAGGGGCCAAACACCAAAAAAACAGTTTACCTTCAGTATTATCTCTTCATTTCCTAATTTGTGGACCTTCGTGGGAAAAGAAGCTTTTTAATATTTTTAGTGAAAAAGGAAAGGCATATCTAACTTTCTTCTTTTCTACTGAGGTGATAAGAGAGACTTTTAAACGTAAAAAAAAATTAAAAATTTAAGTATTCACAAATTAAGTCCTATTCAGTTGCCAGATTACAGTGATAAATTAAGGCATATATAGATTAATAAAAGGGGATAAAGGTACAAAGATATAAACTTTAAATAATTACAGATTCTGACTTGGAGTTAAACTCTTTCTCAAGAAAATATAGTATCTGAAAGGTGCAATTGTGCCATCATGGTTAATAATCTTGAAGCATCCTTAAAATGAATGGGATATGAACACTTGGCAAGCAGCAGAGGACTTCTATTATTTAAAAAGTGAAAAGTGTGGACTGAGACATTAAAAACCATTAAGATTAATTATGATCTCTGGCAAAATAGTCTAACAATTCTGGCAGTTTGCTACAGACATATTAGGAAAATAGGTATAGAAGGAAAGAATCCCATGAGGCATGAAAATCATGTTGTGAAATGTAAGCCTTACCTCAGTGCCTAGAAATATCTGACTTGTATATACAGAATTGGAGCAAATTTTGATGGATAGAATTATTACATTATAACTGCAGAGTGTAATCTTGGATTTAGAAATCAAGTGACAAAGTCTTTTCTGTTTGGGAGGACAAGATAACAGGCATATGAGTGATGTAGATGATAGCAAAAGCAAGTGTATCAAGTCTTGAACTAGAACATGACCAAGTAAACAAAACTAGTTTGATGAATTCACACATGTGTGTGCATATGAACACACACACACACAAAATCCAGAATTGTTTTGGTACATAGGAACTATGTATTAAAATTTCAGATTGAAATTTTGTATAGATAAAATCTTGGTTTTAGATATTAAAAAGATAATTTATATAATCCTGGGGTATAAAGAATCAAGAACTTTATAACAGTTTATGTGAAAATATGTTAGGTTTAGCAAATGCAAGATAATATATCGCAGCAATGACATAGAGGAAATGACAAAGCAAATACAGTCTTAGGTTAAATAAACCACACTAACTAGTATCCAGGTATAGCAACAAAATAATCTCACAGTCTTCTGTGAACCATAATCAGTCTCTGGAGTTGGATGTCCATTTCTGGAGAGCACACATTTTTACAGGGACATTGATAAATGACAGAAGTTTGGCAGAGGACAACAAGGATGACTGAGCCTTTAGGCCATGACTTACAGGAAATTATTGAGGAGACTTGGTAATGTTTAACAGTAGAAGCCTAGTTTAGCACACCCTGACAGCTGCCTTCAAGTAAATGGGGACTTGTCATGTGGACGAGGAGTGTCCTTACTCAATTTTGTAACAAAGGCACAAAACTAAAACCAGTGTTCACAAAGAAGCATGTTTCTTGTCACTGAAGGAGGGAGCAGCTTAAACTTTGAGCTGTTCATTAAGTTATAGATCCACTTGAGAAACTTAAGTATAACCTGCTTGAGCATGTATCAGCATGCATTACAAAAATGGAGAGTTTCTGTATTGCTTGTAGAAACCAAATTCCATAAGTTTTAAGAGTATTAATGAGAGGGGCTGGGCATTTGCCTTACATACAGACAACCTGGGACAGACGGTGGTTTGATTCCCGGCATACCCTATGGTCCCCTGAGCCTGCTAGGAGCTATTTCTGAGCACACCAGCATAAGCCCTGAGCGCCACCTGACATGGCCCCCAAACAAACAAAAATAAGGTGTATTTATGAGATGATGGAAGTAGCATGCTAATCAGTCCAGAAAGTTTAAAGCATAGAAATTCAGTGTAGCACAACAACTCTTAAAACTGTCCATAAGGGTTAGCAAGGCTGTAAAAGTTAGAAAATAAGTTGAAAATAAATCCATAACCTAGGAGAGTTCTTTACACCAAAAACATATACATAAGGACAACTGACCCAGGATGGAAGCGGGTTTGATCCTCTGGCATCCCATATGGTCTCCCGAACCAAGAGCGATTTCTGAGCTCATAGCCAGAAGTAACCCCTGAGCATCACTGGATGTAGCCCAAAAACCAAAAAAAAAAAAATGCAAAGAGATAAAATAGTTTTTCTATTTCAGCTCCTTTTTAAAAATATATTCATAAAAAAAGAAAGCTTGGCCTGAGAGATAGTACAAGACTTAAGGCATATGGCTTGCATGTAAGCAATTGGGATTCTATGCCCAGCATCACAGGACCTACAGAATCACTAGATGAAGCCCTACAAATCTCTAGAAACCACTGGAGTGGTAATCCCCAGCACAGTAGGACCTGATAAGAACCATATTCTAAGGCCCTTTTACTGAGCCAACCATCAATCTAAATGAGACTCACTAAAGGGATCCCTAGGCCTCCTGAGCACCCAAAATTTACAAAATTATTGGAGCAGACCTGATAGCTCATGAGGGTAGAGAATATACCTCGAATGCATGAGGCCCTAACTTTGATCGTAGCGTCCTGCATCGTCTCACCTTTACCTACCACAGCCCTCAAGGATTAGCTCTGTTTCAAGAGCACTGCTCAGCTGTCTGATAATGAGAGGAAAGTGCCACTGAACCTCTGAGCTTCACTTTGGGGGACCTTAAAAAGTGATCAAGAGGGGCTGGAAAGATATCATGGAGGCAGGGAGTTTGTCTTGCATGCAGAAAGACTGTGGTTCGAATCCCGATATTCCATATGGTTCCCCGAGCCTGCCAGGAACGATTTCTGAGAGTAGAGCCAGGTGAAACCCCTGAGCACTGTCGGGTGTGACCCTCCCAAAAAAGTGATCAAGAAAATTATGGAAATAATTTACATTAGCTATTTTTCCAAACTAAATCTGTAAAGACCTTTTCATCTGTTCCACTCACAGCATATTCCAATTCTGACTAATGCTGTTAAAGTTCCTTACAAGCCATATGCAGTGAGTGGCACATGTATTAGCCAAAACCAACTAGAAACTTTAGCACTCCAGCAAGGCAAGTCAGCATTAAAGGAGATATCAATAAGATCAGGCCAGACTGGAAAGGCTACAAAGGAATTCACCTGATGGCAAAAAATAAAAGAAAGCTGTGGAATGCTCTGGCTCTGGCAACCATGACAGTGAGAGGTGCCAGGATTACAGGTGGAGTTTGACCAAACAGCCTAGAATCCATTGGAGGCTGATCCACACCTGCCCTACTCCTAGTTGCTCTGGCAACCAGACTCCCTCTTCATGCTAATGACATTATAATGAGAACTTCCACATGCAAATGAATTAAGAAGTAATTGCAAGCAGATCTTCACTGGTTCCACTAGCTCCTCTTCAGGGGGTCATGTTGAGAAACGTGTTGGGGGAGAGTTTGGTTCTGTGGGGAGAAGATCCGTGAACGGAGAGAATTTGAGAAATGAAATCTAGTATCTGGATCTTGCACACTAGGCAATAAAGTCGTATGGATACAGATCTACATTTCCCCATCTGTTCAGTTTTCCCAATTCTTACCGTGTCGCACAGCAGTGGGGGAAAGACCACCCAGCAGAAAGAATGGAGGTGAAGTTTGGGATCCCTGCCCCTTCAATTTCAAAATAAATGACTCACCAATTGCTCCATCTCTCCACCCACCCACTGGGAACTGCTCTGAAAAATGCAGAAACTCTAGGAAAAGATAAAAATGGGAAAGAAAGCCTATCTTTTATTCTGGGGTCTGATTTTCTCTTAATTGCTTCTTGCAGTTTCCCCAAGTAGATCAGAGCCACAGATTAATTAATAGTGAACAAGTTGAATACTGAATTTCGGAAACTTGAGACCCTTACAGCAAAAGCTTTACTGAGGCAGAAATTGCAAGTACATGGAGGTTTTGCATCTTGGAAGACTTTTTGGGTTTTTAAGATCTTGTAAAGGCTCTTGAAAAAAAAAAAATAACCCCAAATGCGGGTCATTTGACCAACAAAGACACAGCAATTAGTTGATTGATATGGTCTGTGCATAGAGGGATCATGACTTTGATGCCTACATCAGTAGTATCTATAACTTTATCATAATTTAGTGGGTTAAGGAGGAAATGAACACAAATATAGTTCAGCAGTTGAACTTGCACATATGAGTCTCTGGCTTTGAGCACTGGTATCATGTGAAAAAAAGATTTCATGAATGCGAAGAGATCATTGCACACTACCATTGTGTTTTTTTTTAATACAGATTAGCATTATACTTACCATACATTGAGGACTATTCTAAAAAATTCATCCACCCTAGGATGCAAGCATCATTTTAGTCCATTATGTAGATAAGAAAATAAAGTGACATGTCTGATATAGGAGTGACAGGGACAAGAACAGATTCCAGTTAATTTGTGAATCCTTTGGTGTATTCTAAAATGTTTAAAACATTTAGGGATATAAATCAATAGTTTGTTAATGGTTAACTACTAAAACTGGTTTGCTAATGGGAATAGTCCTGTTATTGGTGGTTATGTTTGTAATAATAAAATGTACTAACAAGTAGATCTGTGTAGCTAGAATGGAAGATTTGTATAGAGCAGTAGTTGGTGGCTGTGATAAGGGCTCAATAGTCAAGGATTCCTAAAATGATAGAAATGGGGGAAATTTTTCCATGAAAAATTTTGGCGTGAACAAAACAGTAGTTTAAAAAACTAAATTTAGCACCAGAGTGTAAGATAAGGAGAGAAGCTCTCTAAGCTCTCTAAGCTTAGAGACCAATGAATAAAAAACCTTTTACCCATTTGCAAGAAGGCATTAATTTTAATAATAATAGGAATAAATAAAATATTTTATAGAAAGTCCTTGTGAATTTCATCTAAGTCACACCCTATATCTAATTGTGTAGACTATATGAATAAAGTTGGGGTGAAGTGAGTTGGTGGGAGCAGCAGAAATATTTAGAATTCTAGGTCTTTCTGCTAAGGTGACTAGGTGTTCAAAACGGGAAAGTTTCTATGACAATTGGATTCCAGTTAGGTTTCATTCTGAACAACATGAATTTTTTTGGGTCCCTGCAATTCTCTATAGCAATAGTGTCCTGTGTATAACATTGATACTACTGCTCTCTGGTACGACAGTGTCTTCAAACATCACTAAATAACCAGGGAAAGTCAGAAAAAGACAAACACTTGCTGGTGGTGAACCATGTTAAGGGAACAAAAAATGCGAATTTAGCATTAGCTGACAATCTCTAGGATATGGGAAAATTGCCTTATTAAATTATCAAGGAAATTAAGAGCTCAATGCAAAGATTTTGTAGGACTTTGTAAAAACAATGGTAAATGGGGCTATTGATGTGTGTTGGAGGCTGAGAGAACAGAAAAGGTAGAGTGCCTGAAATAAGCACAATTCGAAAAAAGATAAGACAGTAATAAGGAAAAACAAAGTTTGGCTTTGGAGTGAGAGAAGGAAGGAAAGATGACAAGGGAAACCATCCTGAAGGAAATAACTTTAGCAAGAATTGGCTGCAGTTTTAGGAGGGAGGCAGGAATTTGGTTAAGAAGTTGAATAGGGGGACCCGGGAGATAGCATGGAGGTAAGGCGTTTGCCTTTCATGCAAAAAGGTCATCGGTTCAAATCCCAGTGCCCCATATGGTCCCCCGTGCCTGCCAGGAGCAATTTCTGAGCATGGAGCCAGGAACCCCTGAGCACTGCCGGGTGTGACCCAAAGACCTAAAAAAAAAAAAAAAAGAAGTTGAATAGGTCTCACTCACAGATCCTGCAATTGACATGAAACTGAAGTGTGTGTGTGTGTGTGTGTGTCCCAGGGAAGACAGCTAGTGTATTGATGGTACTTACAGTACTTTTCATAAAGGTGAGAAGTCAATGGTTGAAGAGAATGGATTATTCTTTGAAGAACATTGACACTGAGATCTCCAGGGAAAGGTGGTCATCCTAGTAAACAGTGGCAAGGTCATAAATTGGGGAAATGTGGCAACAGAAAAGTTTTCAGCTAAGCAGTTAGGCAGTCAAAGAGACTGGAAGTCCCAGGTATAGGAAAAATTTTTCTGGAGTGAAGCTGAGTCTTCAAACAAGAAGGCAGAGTTTGCAGGATGATGAAGACCAATCTGGAAACACCTTCTTATACATACTCTCAAACAAATGCAGCAAAAGAAAGAAAGATGCAGATTTTCCTTTAGGTGACACTAAGAAACCAACTCCCAACACCTTTTTTTTTTTTAGAGTAGGGGACCTTTCACTCATTTTTCATGCTTTTTGATACACAAGCAATTTAACTTATCTGCAAAAATGTAAACAATTATGTTTAAAGAAAGATAAGATCATGGAAATAAAATCTGTGCTTTTAAAATCTTTTCTCATAGAGAATGACACCATGCACTTTAAAAGTAACTTTAACTTGGTTTGGGAACTGTGTAAAGTTAGTCTTTTGCCAATTGCCTGAGTCACTTGTTCGGATGTTGAAGACAGATAATTGCTGTAGATCCAAGTAAGCTAGAAGAGTACTATAATAAAGAACCGGTAAGAAACAAAGTTTCTAAATATTTAGAATCATCCATTTCTTCTTTTAGTTTGTCTAAAATTTTGTTTCAAGTTCCCTAGAAGAAAGACTTTTCAACAACTTAAATCTCTCCCTATTAACTTTATAACTTTACCCTATGAACTTTACATTTTTATCAACATTTCCATCTATCTTTGCAACTAGAACTACATCTATCTTTGTAACTAGAACTTGAGGTCCTTTCTATACACAAAATTAGATTATTTAAATGTATTATGATATTCTAAAATTACACATATTCACTAAGACTTTTGAAAGTTTTGAGTTACTCTCTGATCAAAGAAACTTTTCATTCATCACTCAACAAGAAGCTCAACTATCATCAGCAGATCAAATATAGTAACAAATAATGCATCTTTTTTTGGCAAACATAATCATCATATAAAATTTAATCAATTTAATTGCTTTTATGAACTTTCATTTTTCCTTAATCTTTTGTTCTTTCTTCCTTTTCTCTTTCTTTCATCTTCTTTCTTCCATCTTTCTTTCCCTCCCTCCTTCTCCTTTCTTTTCTTTCTTTTCCTTATTTCCTTTCTTCCATCTTTCTCCTTTCCCTCTCCTCTTTTCTTCCTTTCTTTTCTTCCTTCTTTTTCCTTCTTTGCTTTCTTTTCCTTCTTTCCTTCCTTCTTTTCTTCATTCCTTTCCTTCTTTTTATTCTTTCTTTTTTTTGTCTTCAAGAAACTTCTCTCCTTCAAATTTTATGAGACACTAAAACGTAAAGGAAAAGTTCACCTTTATTTTTTGAGTTTTGAAATAATAACATGATTTCAGAAATTTCAACCATAAAGCCATTTTGTGTTTTCTTGTGTTTACCAAACTTCCTTCTGAGTGGTTCTTGGACAAATGGCATATTTCAAATAATATACTGAAATGATGATTTGGCAATACAAACTAGAGTATGGCACTAAATAGGAGTAAACTATTTTAGGTTACAATGAACACTATTAAATTAGTATTACACACATGTCAACTCTTTTGCTGCTCTTTCTGTTTTCAACACGTGTATTTTATGTAAGTGTATATGCATATATATTTAATCATTTGTACATAATTTTTGAGTTCAGACACTTCATGTAAGACAGGAATGCCATAGGGAATCAAGGAATCCAGTCTTCCTAGAGATAAACTTTTAATGGAGGAGAAGGACACGCCGAAAGAAATGAGGAAAACTATCTAACATAATCATTATTGAGGTTAATAGAAATTGTTATTAGAGGAGCTTTCTTTCTGTCAATAAAATATATCAGAAAAATACCATAAAATGAGGAGATGTATACATAGGTGGAAAATATTCTTGTGTGCATCACAAATGTGATGTGCAAATTGCATTTCCATCTATATATCTTTAGACTAATTTTTATAACCTCTTTGCCCATCAAAGTTGTATTAGTCCCCAGATGCCTGATTAAAAAATAATTGATATTTTAAATATCAACAGACCTATTACAGTATAATCGTTTGCATATGTTTAATCTAGCAAATTAATTTTTAGTTTAATTCTAATAAGAAAACATTGTTTCAAGGAAACAAATGCTGAATAGCATATAATATTTTTACTTAGGTTTATGTTGTTTTGCTTGACTTCTTGAAGTTTAAATAAACCATATTTACTGAGTCTTAAATAGCACCAATTATTATTAACAATTGCTAATAATCATCTGCTGGATTTTGTATTGTTGTCTCTCTCAACCCACATTTTTGAACCTATAAATAATAACTAGATGTTATTTTTCTACAAAGAGCTTAATAATTGACCATTTCCCCTAGTTATTTTTACTGCTCATATACTGTTAAACAAAATATTTCCAAGTTATTGATGCCCCAAATAAAGGTTGTTTCAGGATACAATGAAATATAAAAATGGTACAAATTTATAGATTTCACACTAGATAATTTTCTTATAAGTGGACACATGAATAAACTTATTTTATGTTTCTAGAAGAACCATGCATAACTGAGCTCACAGAAAAAGAAGTTAATATCATATGTAAAGGATATAGAATACAAACAACTACTATGACTAGAGTATAAGGGTTTTCCAGATAAACTTGAAACGTCAGTTTCTGTACATAGATGCTCTTTGTAGTCTTGTTTCCAAACACCTGATTCATTCAGTAAATAAATCTTCATTTATTACATTCAAGCAAGTTACTAATGCAGAAAAACTGAGTCTATTTGTAGTTTTTATTCCTTGTTAACAAAACTACTAGATACATGGTAGGTAGCTACTTATTTTGTGGTGTAAAGAAGCCCAGAATAAAGGGTGTTGGTGAAGTGTTTTTAGTTTTTTGTTTTGTTTTGTTTTGGGGTCACACCTGGCTCAGGGTTTACTCCTGGTTCTACACTCAGAAATCTCTCCTGGCAGGCTCGGGGGACCATATGGGATGCCTGGACTCAAACCACTGTCCTCTGCATGCAAGGCAAATGCCTTACCTTCATGCTATCTCTCTGGCCCCAATTGATGAAGTTTTTTGTTTTGTTTTTGTTTTGAGGGGGTTACACCCAGCAGTGCTCAGAGGTTACTTCTGACTCTTCGCTCAGAAATCTCTCCTGGCAGGCTCAGGGGACCATATGGGATTCCTGAATTTGAACCACCATCCTTCCTCATGCAAGGCAAACACCTCCATGCTATCTCTCGGCCCCCAATTGGTGAAGTTTTTAACATATTAGTCTGAAAATTAATTCTGAGTCAACAGAAAAATTTCTGGTTTCTCATATCCTCAATTTAAGTGGTAAGGTTTAGTTCATTATTATTACTTTCACAAGGTCTGAATCTATCGTTTCAAACATTGTGTTTTTGTTTTTATTTTATATGCTGTCTCTAGAGGTTCCCTTTTGGAGGGTAAGATCTTGAAATGTTTTAAAATAAAAGCAATACATTTCTAAACTAACTGAAAACTCATCTAGCAGCCAGATGTGCTTAATATGTTAACACAAAGTATGTAATATATAGGCACTTTGAGGACCAAAAGAAAATTACTTTCCCTGGTTCTTAAATCTGAGATGTTTGTATCTGTTGGAAAAATAGGAACTAAATATTATGCAGAAAATAACATAAAATAATAATAAATTGTTATAAAATAATAGGTTGTTCAAAAATTCAGAAATGTCATGCTTGTATGGAATGTGTGTGTGTGTGTGTGTGTGTGTGTGTGTGTGTGTGTGTGAGGGCATATGCTTGTGTTTCCTCCATGTGGCATTTTGAAATAAAGAAGCAACACTCGGATTCAAGAAAATGATTGCTTTCACATAGTAATATGAAGAAATAGTTCATATATGTTACTTGCTCTTCTTATCCCAAACTGTATATTATATTTGGTAATACTTTAAAAAAAGTAAGATCCAGAAAATATTCTAGGGGGCCCTTGACCAATGTCTGAGATTCTGAGCAGCTGTGTTCCCAGGCCACTCTGGGTACAGGCCTGGTACACATTATTCTGACACTCTTGCAATAATATGATAGTGCTAACCCAATTTAGGAGCTTCAGCAACATCTGGTGGCATTGGCATCCTTGTTCAGCTCTGATTGTCCCTTCCTGTCACCAGATGAATGTGTCCCCAGAGCCTGTTGGGCTGGTGATAATAAAGCCTGCATTAGCAATTGTTGGGATGAGGGTAGATAGAGGCATTCTTGGGCCTCCTCAGGCCATGCAGTAAGTGGACAACAAAGAAGAGGTGGCAGGATGCACAAAAGTGCTGATGCCAGAAGGCCTGACACGCTGCAGGCGGTATGTGACATCTCATGGCTGTTGGCTGTTGTTGGGTGCGATACATGTCACCATCATGATGAATGACTTTCAGATCTTTCCCATTATTTCATATCTGTAAGAAATCCCCTATTCCTCAAATGCCTTTTTGTTCCCTCATCCCTGAGCTGCAGATGGCATCTACCCACGCATTCCCATTGTGTGAAGCCTACAGAGACAGCCGCCATTCTTCTGGGGTTCCTGCTCAGGGTTGAATTACTACTATCCAATTAAGACTTGAAATTATGGCTTTGGGCGGTTTAACCTCTTTTAACACAGAGAAATGGTAGTTACTGTGGCCATTTAGGAATTTCCAGAGGTGCCACTGATAATACTTGATGAAGACCGAAAAAGACAAATCCGTGAGTAAAATAAAGGCCACTGTTCTTTTCACCTTTGTCAGAAATAAATTTATCATGATAAAGAGAAATGAATTATCTCTGTGAATAAAGTCAACTGTATATATAAACATAGATCCATTAAAAACATGAAGTGATCTCTAAATTGCGAAATTCAGCCCAACAGGATAAGGATTCTTATATAGAATATGGGGTGCAAAGCTTACACGTCTGTGACTTGATCTAAGATCATAGTAATAGCTTCTTCTCTTTCTTCCTCTTTAATTCAGTGCTATAGCTTTTTCATCTTTGACTTATGTAGCAAAATTTTACACTTAGGAAGAGCTACAGGGATAAGTAATGTGTAAAGCAGCAGACTGGTACACAGACTTCCCTATTTTTCTGACTGTTGCAAGTATTAGGCAAAAGAGAAAATAAGCTCTAGTTATATCCCCATCAATGAATGGACACAGTGTTTTCCTCTGAATGATAATAAATGAAAACAAGCAGTATGTTATTGGTACTCATAGAGAAAACATTCTCTTTATGATGTGCTGTGTATTAGGGGTTTAACCTATATAACTGGAATGTGGAAATACTGGTGGATAGAGGTAAAATTAGTTTTAGAGGATGAAAGTCACACAGAATCTTGGAAAACTCAGATAAAATTTAAATCATCATTCTTAGTTTCCAGGATATAGGAAAATTGGGCCTAGAAGTTAGGGTCAAGGCACTTGTTCTGGTGGTTATCATTAGAATTTCAGAATTCCCAGGAAGGGCTCCTTCTATGTTTAGATAAAGAATTAAGAGACTCTTGAGTCTCTTGGAAAAGTCTTATCAGAAAGAAGCACTCATTTGAAATGAAAGATAAGAAAGCACTAAAATAGAGTTTAGGAAAACAACACAGGAATTTAACAAACACTTATGTTAAAGATAGGAGTCATGGATGAAACTAACACAAGACTCTTGATCCACTAAGAAAGGATTCTGATGGCAAAAATGATGAAGTAATGTAAAATGATAATCTTGATGCACACATAGGTAACACTAAGATCATAAGCTTTTCCAGGCACCTTTTAAGTGCACGAAACACAACAAATAAGACATTATTTTTGATATTTCTAAATAATATAGATCCTTGGATGCGATTAGAAATGTAGATTCTTAGGGGTTGACATCTCACTTGGACTATGAAAATTTTTGTTTTAGAAAGACATTTTGAGAAGCACTTATTTGGAAGAAAATACATACATCAAGTCCCTAGGAGCCAGCTTAACAAGAAAGGTCAAAGAACTATACAAAGAAAACTATAGACATTATTAATAGAAATTAAAATGGACATAAATATAAATATCCAAGCCAAAGTCAACAATAATAGAATCAAGAGACCCAAACTATGACAAGCTATGTGGGGAACTATGGTGGAGGGAGGTCAACAACAATGGTGATGGGAATGGCCCTAATTCAATGACACCATTTTACTGCCTAAAATACAACTGTGAAAGAGTTGTAATTCACAGTGGTCTCAATAAAAATGTGTAAAAAATGGACATGAGAAAATGGACACATACATAGCCTATATATAGATCAGGAGAGTTAACATTTTCAAAAGAGTAAAATTATCCAAAGCATAATTGAGATTAAATAAAGTCTCCATAAAAAGTAACCCTGATATTTTCCAAAGAAATAGTTCAGACACCCTGAAATTAAATTTGGAATAACAACTGCCCACATCTAAAAAGCCAAAAAAATAAAAAATAAAACCTCAGGGAAAGGAAAATGGGAGGAATCGCATTGCCCAATTTTAAAGTATATAAATGAAATATAATTGAAGATCCAGAGACAGGTCCTTAGTTATATGGAGTTTATCTTTCATAAAGGGGAAAATATGAAATGAAGTAAGGAAAGCCTCTTTGACAGGTGGTACTGTGAAAACTGGTTAGACACTTGCAAAATAAATAAATAAATTAATAAATGAATACCTCTTCCATCACACAAAATCAAATCAAAATGTATTAAGGTATTAAGTACCTCAATTTTAAACTTGAAATTGATATGTTACACTAAGGAAAATATGCAGAATTCTTCATAACATTGAAGTTAAGGCGTATTCAAGGTTTTTATGTTATTGCTCAAGCAAGTAGAAGCAAAGATAAACAGGGATATATTAATTTTTTTTTTTTGGATTTTGGGTCACACCCGGCAGTGCTCAGGGGTTACTCCTGGCTCCATGCTCAGAAATTGCTCCTGGCAGGCACGGGGGACCATATGGGGCACCAGGATTCCAACCGATGACCTTTTGCATGAAAGGCAAACGCCTTGCCTCCATGCTATCTCCCAGGCCCCGGGATATATTAAATTAATGTAAGTAAGTTTCTGGATCTCAAAGGTAATGATAACTGTAATACAAAGATACGCCCACAGACTTGGAGAGAATATTTCCCCACTATTCATCTGATAACGAAAGAGTTTATATGCAAGATATGCAAGGCACCACATAGAACTTTGCAAGAAAAAATCCAATCAAAAATGAGAAGATCCAGCTGTTTTTGAGTAGCATGTTGTTTAATCTCCAGGTGATTGATTTTCTCCGTTGCTTCTTCTTACAGTCAATTTTGACCTCTATTGCATAGTGTTCTGATAGGGTGCTTCTGATGATCCTTATACTTGTGGTTTTATATAAGTTAGCTTTATATCCTAAGGCATGGTCTATTCTGGAGAAGGTTCCATGTGGGTTTGAGAAGAATGTGTATTCTGTTTTTTGTGGGTGGAGGGTCCTATATAAATCTACTAGCCCCAATTCTTCTAATTTTTCATTTAGGGCTCTTATTACTTTGTTATTCGAACTATCTAATCCTGCCTCCCAATCAGAGGGAGAAGCAATGGAGACACCAAGTCCAATCAGATATAAGATCACCAAGTAATAAACCAGAAACAGAGGGAGTCACTCAATCTAGAAGACCCTGGGGAGAGGGTGGAGGATATGGGAGACAGAATGGGATTGGAGGTGGAGGGAGGACAACTTGGTGATGGGAATTCCCCTGAATCAATGTTTATTTGTAAATGGAACATTACTGTGAATATCATGTAAACCAC
>PVKC010022334.1:0-17752 GCA_004027635.1 Crocidura indochinensis
TTAACCATAACTCTTAGCAAGCTTTACAGTCAGTGACATTGACTAAATTAATTAAATTAATTAATCATTAATTTACCATCGAAAACATTTTAGCAAATTAAGCAAAAAATCCCGTTTGCTATATCACCTATTATTCTACTGGTATTCTCACACAGATCCCTGTGATTTGTTATTTTGATACTTGGCTTTTTAAAACTTTTTTAGTTGGCGAACTTTTGCTTTCCCATTTAGCTTCAGTGCTAGTTCTATTTCTTTTGGTCTCTGTTTTTCTCAAAATAGAACTTTTGTAGAGATAGCAAGTAATCTATTAAACATATTGTCATCTTTATTTGGTAGAAAGGAAAGTCTCCAAATATGAGTTATACGTATAGATTAGCTCTTTTTAAAAAGCTCTGTAATGAAATCCACATATAAAACTGCAACAAAATAGTTTTTTTTTTTTTTTGGGCCACACCCAGCGATGCTCAGGGGTTACTCCTGGCTATGCGCTCAGAAGTCGCTCCTGGCAGGCACAGGGGACCATATGGGAACGTGGGGGGGGGGGAATCGAACCGTGGTCCGTCCTAGGCTAGCGCAGGCAGGGCAGCAGGTACCTTTCCTCCTGCGCCACCTCCCGGCTCCCCAAAATAGTTTTTAATATATAGTCACAACGAGAGAATGAAAATTGTCAAGATTTTTTTGAATTATTTTTAG
This sequence comes from Crocidura indochinensis, assembly GCA_004027635.1. Lineage (NCBI taxonomy): Eukaryota > Metazoa > Chordata > Mammalia > Eulipotyphla > Soricidae > Crocidura > Crocidura indochinensis. The sequence continues at coordinate 694 of PVKC010022334.1, forward strand.
TTATCTTTGGCAAATGAAAAATGTAATCCTTTGGAAAATATTTAATAGAGAAGGAAATTACTTGTTTTCGGTTTCTAATGTATTTCTTTTCAGAACCAACAATAGCACAGTTCTTTCTTTAAATATTAAAGACCTTTTCTAAAATTTCTTCTAAATGATCTTATACCAGTGATGGCTAACCATTTTGAGCCCGAGTGCCCAAACTGGCGCACAATGCTCAGTCCTCCCAATAGCCAGTCCGGTCCTGTTGCCAGGTGAGCTGCAAAGCAGACATCGGCACACTCGCCTTCCACCGTGCCACAAATCTGAATTGCGGATGCCTAACCACATGCCAGCTGCATGCATGCCATCGGTTTGCCATCAAGGTCTTATATCATTCTAAGATACCACTTACTGAATGTTTTGCCTTTAAATTGAAAAATATGTTATCTTTAGACCTTAATCATTACCACACTCTCCAAATAAAACTCCTGTTTCCCTTCAAAGCAGATTTCAAATATCCTGTCCTAATGAGCGTATCATTTGAGCCTAGGATAAAGTCACCCCTCAGGTTTAATCCTAGATCCACCTACTGCTGTTTCAGCCATTACATCTGGGATCCCATAGTACCAGGTTATTTGGGTCCATATCCCTCCACTGACAGAGGCATCTCCTTTTTTCTCTAGCCTTGCACACATTTGCCTGATTTCTCAGCTCTGCCCTCATTCTTGGATTATTATAAAAATGTATTTTTAAAAAAATATTCTATGTTTAATAGTGGCTCTTATATTAAAGTCTTTTCGAGTCTACAATGTGAAATATAAATTTAAGGCTAAATTTTATTAAGCATTTTATAATTAAAATTTTTTTTATAATAGAGTGAATAAGGCAAATATAATTGAAAGTAAAATATTTGAAAGGATTTTTGGGTATGTTTTGACTAAATTCATAAAAGCAGGGTGCTGTCTCAACTGTGTTGCTTCTAAAGTGATTTGATCTGTTGATTATATAGAGTCAACGAGCCTTGGTGAACATGATGGTTGGTGACTTGAGTTTGCTTTCACCTGAATTAAAACTTGGAAAACCTGCTTCTCCAAGTTCTGACTTGTATGCTTATGGCTGCCTTTTATTATGGGTATGTTATTTTTTATTTTAAAAAATGATGTTTTTATATCTATTACAATAATAAATGTAATAATTTGTAGATACTTTTATGAATGTTGATATATAAATTATGATTTTATAATGTTTTATCTCAACATTACTCTAAATAGGAAGCAGTGGTAAATATTTTAGTATAGTATTTTTTCCTAAATAATCTTTTTAAATCACTTTTATTGAGGACAGTGTGAATTAGAAGTATTTCACAGTTGTATTTCAGGTATATAGTGACATGAATTAGGGCCATTCCCACCACCAGTGTTGACCTTCCTCTGCCATAGTTCCCAGCAAGCCTCCCATAGCTCCACCCTTAGCACCCTGGACTACTAGTATAACTGGTCCCTTTTGTATATAGCATTTTATAATTCCCTAAACAATTTTTATGGGGTTTCCCAAGTAACTACTGCTTAGTGGTGCTTGTGGTCCTCCAAAGGCTTCTGGGTGGTGCTTGTACCCTGTAATGCTTGGGGTACCAAATGTTCTGGATATTGAACCTGGAACAAACTGCTTGCAACTGCCTTAACCTTCTGTAGAGTTCCCCCTATGGTCTCTCATAGTGGTTCATGAAAGACCATGTTATGCCATGGCTCAAGCCCAGGATTCCTACATGTAAATGTAGGTTTTTCTGAGGTCTTTCTCTGGCCCCTCTTTTTAAAATAAAGTTTGTACCAAATTGCTAATGTCGTTACCATTAGTTTGCAATTTTTTTTCAAGTTGACTTGACATAGGATTTACATATTGTACTTTCTATTTTGTGTGGGGTGTGTTTGTTCTATACCCAACAGTAAGCTTAGGGCTTACTCTTGCTCTGTTTTCAGAGATCACTCTTGGCTGCATGCAAGTTGAGTGCTTTATCTCCTATACTATTTCTCTGGATCCTACTATCTTCTTATTTACATTCAAGTCAAGATTAGCAGTGGCGATAATTTGCCCTCTGTTGTTCAGAAACAGCACATGTGTTTGTGAAAAATAGTGTGTATATAAGCCTTGAGTTGTTTTTCTATTTTTAGCTTAAACTAACTATTATAATCCATGTTTTAAATCTATTCTTCTGTGAGGTATGACGTATTAACAAGGGGAAAACACTTTTCTCACTACATCTGCTTAATATTATACTATAGGTTCTAGCCCTGGGTCAATGAAATTTTCTGTAACGTATCAGATATTTTTAGTCTTATGTGATCTGTAATGCTAAAGACACATATACAGTATATTAAGGAATGCAATTTTATGAACTTTGAATGACATTTATATAACTTTTATGTGTCACCAAGTAGTAAGTTGATTGTTTATTAAACATTAAAAAACATAAAAATCATTCAAGGAGGCTATACAAAAATAAGCAATAGAATATATTTCATGTAAAGACCATAGCTTATTCATTTGTTATAATATTACAAATACAAGTACAAAAATTAAAGCAGTTTTTATTAACAGACACAATGTATAAAAAACATTAGAGAGAAGACTGGAGCTATAGTACAGTGGGTTAGGACCCTTGTTACTGAACTGGGTTTGGTCCCCAACAACCTGCACTGTCAAGAGTGATGCCTGATTTATATACTGAAAATGACAAAGTTTTATCAAGATAAATAAAAAAATAGAGCTCAGGGAGTATGCTTGTAGATATTAAACATTGTATTATATCCATTCTCAAAGTGGCCTTACAGATTCACTACAGTTTCAACTTGTAAAAATGCTTATGCCTTTAAATATTTTTGCAGTAAGTTGATTCTGTGAGTTGTATGATCATTCTTAGGGTTTGGGAAAGCAGGGAAAAAGTTGAAAAATATTAAGATAATAAAATTGGAAAAATAATAATACATAATAAGATAATAAAACTGATTTTAAGAAAGTAAAATTATAGATGATCAGTATAATATGTTAGATATACCGCTAGATGGAACAATGAAGACTATTAAGCCTATGTGAACTTATTTTTGAGGGAATTTCTAGTAAGGCAGAGGATAGTGTTCCTAATGGGACGTTGGCAACCAAATATCTGTATTTTAAAAATAATTTTTATCCACTTATTGTAAGTTGTATGTAACTGAATGCATCCAAATGTATATTAGGTCTAAATGTAAGCCCTAAATATTTCACACTTTGAAGAAAAATAGAAAATTTATGTGATACTGAGTTTTCCCAGTTTCTTAAAATAGGGTGCAAAAATAATCTAGTAGTAGTAAAACTTAATCATTTAAATTTAGCTGTTAAAAGATTAGTTACATAAATGAAAGTGGAGAGGCTATTTGCAAACCATGTATGTGACAAAAGTTTTGTATCTGTGGTGAGTAGCCCCAGTTGTCTGCAGGTTCCATTGTGCTTGCTTGATGTTTTCACCACTGGTGACAACTGTCATATTGAGTTCTTGCTGCCTACAAAGCTTGCCATGCTATTAGTCCCAGCATGGAACTATTTGTGAGTGAATGGCAAGCAGTTCTGTTAAATACCCTGTCCTTGCCCTACCCAGGCTCTTTCACACCAGCTCACCTGCTGTGACAGTGGGAGCTAAGGCCTTTAGAAAAGATTATGTGGATCCAGTTGGAAATGGACAATTGGAAACCCTTGCCCTTTATTGTCTGTTCTCTCAGCACCCAACCAGGACTCTGTAGGTTTGTGCATGGCCTGCCAGATACTGTCTGCAGCCTTCCTGTTACCTACCCACTTCTTTTTAGAGTCTCAGGGAAAATCTCTGCCAGCAGAACCTGCCAAAACTGTGAACAAGGCGGTAGTGGAAATCCCCCTTGAACACACTGTGTTGCAGATCCCTTCCTTAGCTGAAGAAGGGACACCACCAGAGAGACTGTTTCCTTGACATGCTGCAGCAGCAGCCTACGCAGCCTCCATTTTCCTGGCCCAACCTTGAATCTGAACTCTGCTAAATCCTGTGACTTTTACAGCAATAAAAATCCTAGCAGGCAAGGTTTACATGCTTAAACTTTCAATTTTAAAAGAGTGTTGTTGCATTAGGACAGGAAAAGAAAGAGTTTTCACATTATTTATAGAAATTCACACAGAATAATAAATAATACAGGGAAAATTGTCTAAGCATTATAAATAATTAAGCTACTTGGATGATATTCTTGTTTGTTTGTTTGTTTGTTTGTTTTTTGGCCACATCCAGCAGTGCTTAGGGGTTACTCCTGGCTCTCAGCTCAGAAATCGCTCCTTGCAGGCTCGGGGTACCATATGGGATGCCCAGATTCAAACCATTGTCCTCCTAAGGCAAAACGCCTTACAGCTGTGCTAGCTCTCTGGGCCCCTGTATAAGGCTTTAAAGCAGCAATCATAATGCTACTGACATTGGAGAACCATGAATGAGTGAAATTTGAACTTCAACAAGGACAGAAAATAGGAGAAAGAACCAAATGAAAGTCATGGAATTAAAGAACATAGTAAACTAAAATATATAATTGGAGGGGCTCATTAGTAGACCTGAAAAAGTGTGTGGCAAAAAGCTGGAAAATATAGTAGTGAAAAGAATCTATAAAGCAAAAAAATATATTAAATAAATGAAACTATCATAAGAGATTTATGTGATAGTATCAAGAGGAGCAAATTTTGCTGCTTATGCAGTTCCAGAAGAAAGAGAAAAGCAAAAATCTTATTTGAAGCGATAATAACTGAGAATTTCCTCAAAAGAAGGAAGTCAGAAGTCTAGATCCAGAAGCTTCCAAACAAAATAAATACAAATTGAAGCATTCAAATCTAAAAAAATCCAAACAAATGTAAACCAAGATGTTATCAATAAAAGGTCAAAAAAGAATGTTAAAGCAGTTAGAGTTAGGGGCGGGGGAGATGGCCCACAGGGCTGGAATGCTTTGCATGTGTGAGTTCTTGGTGTGAACTGACAATATATTGTCCCCTTAGTATATTACTTGGAATCCTTATAATTCCCTTATATGTTACTTAGAATCCTTGGGAGTCTTTCCTGCGCCACATCAGATTTATTACCAAATCACCACCAGACGAAGCCCCCAAATTAATCCTTTAAAATGACCAAATTTCTCAGTAGAAACCTTACGGGAAGACAGAAGGGTATATTCTAAGTGGTTACTATAAAAAGATCTTAAAGAGTATCCCACCAGGTTTTGAAGATGCAACAGAACTTCACATATAAATGTAAAAGAAATATATCTCTAAACTGGCTTTGAAGTCTGGAAGCAAGTAAAATGGGATCTCTCAAATAGTAGTAGTAAATTGCTTTCAATTTAAACTGTTTTATTTTAGAACCCTCTGCGTAAACATCTTGGTAAATTCTATTATATAAACTATTATAGTTCAGTATCAAAGTATAGGGAATAAAAGAAAAAAATTAAAAAACACACAGAAAACATGCAAATCATCATATGTACTTTATGGTTTTTGGGTCACACCCGGCAGTGCTCAGGGGTTACTCCTGGCTCCATGCTCAGAAATTGCTCCTGGCAGGCACGGGGGACCATATGGGGCACCGGGATTTGAACCGATGAACTTTTGCATGAAAGGCAAACGCCTTACCTCTATGCTATCTCCCGGGCCCCATCATATGTACTTTATTATCAGTACATTCTTTAAACATAAATGGCCTGAATTCATCACTTAGGATGTGTGGATGAATCTATAAACAAAACCACAGTTTTTGGTTCTCCAATAGATTTATGTGAACTCTAAAGACAAGCAGAGACTGACAATAAAATGTTAGACAAAAAATTATGCCAGTAAATGATATCCTAAAAGAATTTATCAATACATTGAAAAGACCACAAACCTAAAAGATATCAGGGACAGCCAGACTTAGATCCAATAAAACACGAGGGAGAGAAGGAAAGAGAGAAGAAAGAGGAAGAGAGAGAGAGAAGAAGAGAAGAATGAGAAGGGGAAAAAGGAAGATAACTAACCCAGAGGTAAAACAGTTGCCTTGCCACTGTTTTGGTTTGGATTCCTAGCACCACTATACCACTATAACCACCACCACCCCTCTGTTATGTGTGATTCCCCTCCCCTTCCAGAAAAAAAAAGATTAAAATTATAAAAGATGAAAAGAGATAGGGACAAGCAATAATTGTTTAATGGCTTCTATCTTGCAAGAAAATTTAATGTATAAATTTAAAATTTAATATATAGCCAAAATATTTATTAAAATTATATATATTTTTTGCTTTTGGGGGGCCAGACTTGGCAGTGCTCAGGGATTACTACTGACTCTGTATAGGTCACTCTCTTGGTGCATCGAACCTGGGTTGGCCATGTACAAATCAAGTGCCCTGCTCTCTTTGTATGGATCTAGCCCCCTAACAGTTATTAACAAACCTAATGACAGACACTGAGAGTAAACAACAGTAACAGGTAATTCAGCATCCTACTTTTAGCAGTGAGTGGAGTCTGACAGAACACCAAAGAGGAATTACCAGTCATTGTTGGAAAGTGGGGTTTGGCCCATACTTTAGAAGCTACTACTTAGGGACTACCACTGGCTCTGCTTGGGGGTCACTCCCAGTGGAATTTGGGGGATAATGCATTTTCTGGAAAATAAACACATTCCTTGTTAGTGATGTGGAAGAATCAATATTGTCAAAATGTCAGTCTTACCCAAATGCTATACAAATTCAATTCAGTCTCTTAAAATGCCAATGACATTTTATGACATATGAGTATTAATTTTTGTTGGAATTTTATATGGTATTTTATACTTTGTTGAAATTTATACGGAATTTATTCCCCCAACCTCCAAATTTCCAAAGCAACCTTAGGACAAAAGATAGGAGGCCTCACTCCCAAATTTCATACTATCTGTAAAGCTATAGTCATCAAAACCTGAAGGACAGCCTCTTAGACAATTAGAATAGACTAGAGTTCAGACACTGATCCTTACATATATATGAATTGAATAGTCTTTGAAAAAAGAATAAAAAAATGTGAAGTGAAGCAAAGAAAGTCTCTTCAAAATTATTGCCAAGAAAACTGGTTGTGTGCATGCAAAAAAAATCCCAAACCCATATATCCCTTTCAAAAATCATGCACAAAAGCCAGAATGAGACCTTAATGTCAGACCTTAATCAATTAATTATATTGAGTAAAATATAGGTTAGACTCTTAACAGTATTGAATCTTGAGGTGTTTTCAGTGATTAAATACCATTGGCCAAGCAAATGGAAGCAGAGATGGACAGTTCAGAGTCAGTAATCAAATATAAACAAATGGAATGGCATCAGAATAAGAAGTCTTATACTGCAAAAGATGAGGCCCATTATAAAAAGACACAGAGTAGGAGAGAATATCTGCCCACCATTCATCTTAGAAAGGGTTAATATCTAAATTTATAAAATGCTTTTGTTTCAGTCATTAAATATGATTTAAGAAACTTTTGATGAGAAGTCATTTTATTCTACAACAACTGATTTTCTTTAAACAGTTTCCCTCAAAATCTGAACTAAGTTTTAAATTTGACTATAGTATTTAGATTAGAAGTTTAGTACATAGAAAATGTATTCATGCTCCTTTTCTTTAACAGCTTTTTGTGAACAATCAGAAATTTGAGACAAATGAAGATGGAATTCCTAAAGTAGAGCATTTTCATTTGGTAGGTGATCTTTGTCATGTATTAATTGGAAATGATTAGTATTTTGATTATGTATCATTGTGTTACAACAATATGAAATATTTGCAGACATATTTTAATTTTTCTAAGAATGTGGATTAGTTTTTAGAGTATTGAAAAACTCAAAAATTTAAAGCCCCATGAGATTACTACCATATAATACTACGGTATTATATGCATAATGTATGCTTGTCACACATACTATATAAGCAGTTTTCTAAGTAGCCCTGCAATATCTTTCAGATCTTGTATTAAAATGGATGTTTTGCTATTTAAAAAAGTTATCAAGCTGTTTTATTTTTAATTTTTTTATTTAAACATTGGGGTTATAAGATTATTCATAACCAAGCTGTTTTTTTAAATTATCTCTGCTATTTGTGTTGCTTTATTGCTTGTATGTAATTAGCTGACGCATTTTGAGTACCTAATTCAAAATAGGAGTTGACAAAGAGGTTGTGGGGGACCATATGTGGTGCTGGGATCAGACCCAAGTCAGCATCATGCTGAGCAGATACAAGTGTCTTGCTCTCTATTATTTCTCTGCTCCCCAATATAATAATGAGCTTTAATAATGAGCTCAATCAGGACCCAGAGGTATAGCATGGAGGTAAGGCATTTGCCTTTCATGCAGGAGGTCATTGGTTCAAATCCTGGCATCCCATATGGTCCCCCGAACCTACCAGGTGCATTTTTGAGTATAGAGCCAAGAGTAACCCCTGAGCACTACCGGGTAAGACCCAAAAAACAAAAACAAAAATCTAACTAGAAAAATATTTTCATTTTATATAACTAATTTAGTGTATTTTTAAATTGGATTTTCCTCCTTTATTGGAGTTTTATATTTCTGTTATATTGTTTTGATTTTATTTTTTGATTTATACTGCCTTTTTGTTTGCAGGATGATGATCTTAAATTTCTCCTGTGTAGCTTGCTCTACTGTAGAAGTTCAATGACTGCTGAGCAAGTTTTGAATGCTAAGTGTTTCTGGCCAACTAAAGGAAAATCAGTTCCAAACCCAGAAAAAGACATAGAACATATCCAAAATCAAGAGGAAGAATTTAAGATGGATAACTTGGATAAATGTATGGAAAAGACAAGAAATAGTGAAGTCAGTTTTGATTGATACTTTGTTTTTGTTCCTGCAGATATTTCTCTTGCAAACTGTTGTTTTGTTACATATATAGAACAAACTTGGAAGTATTTTAGAGCTATTTGGTGTTGAAGTTATAAATAATAAAAAGCATTTGGCTGCACTAAATCATTGATTTGAAATTTTTAAAATTATGTGACTAGACTACTTATAATATAAAAAGTTATTACATTATTAGGCATACACAAAGTTTCAATATGTTAACTAGTTGCTTGTATAGGACCATTTTTTTGTTTTTTTTTTGTTTGTTTGTTTTTGGGTCACACCCGGTGACGCTCAGGGGTTACTCCTGGCTATTCGCTCAGAAGTCGCTCCTGGCAGGCACAGGGGACCATATGGGAACCGGGGGATCAAACTGCGGTCTGTCCTAGGCTAGCGCTGGCAAGGCAGGCATCTTACCTCCAGCACCACCGCCCGGCCCCCTGTATAGGACCATTTTTGAAAAATAATAATTGCTGACATCTGCTTTGTATCCAGTTTAGGAAGTCTAAAAGTAAATAAAACATGGTTCTCATGCTCACAATGCATATAATCTATTAAGGCTATCCAGATCCAGTTTGGATAAATGTTATGGGATTATATAGGAGGAATACTTGTGTAGGAGAGGGGTGTCAGGGAAAGCTTCCTGGAAGAGGAGAGGGGAATGGATTAGTTGACTGGAAGTAACATGGGAAAATGGATGGAGGGTCTTGAGCACATGATTGATGCTAAAGGAAGTTAACAGTACACTAAAGTCATAATTCTCAAAAATTGGGAGCACAGTTAGAGGGGGAAGATTTCAGACATGAGGGGAACATAGGATGGTAGGGACAAGGTGTCACGGCCATTTTGGTTTTGGTGTGTGCAGTAATTGCACATCAGTACCTTAAGCCTGAACATGTCTGTAACCCTGTTACCTAAACATTATTGAAAAATAATGAAAGAATCAAAATCTGAAAATTATTCTCTGTGCCTTACAGTATAAATTTTCTCCAAAGACAGAAATCACAAAACCAAACTGAAATAACAGATCTGAAAAACAAGGTAGCTGAACTGAAAAACTCAGTGGATACCCTCTCCAGCAGGATAACAACAGCTGAGAACAGAATCAGTGAACTGGAAAATCAAATGCGGAACAACTCCATATAGCAGAAGAGACTGGAAAAGAACCTTAAGGCAAATGATTATACAATGGAAAAGATACTCAAAGAATGTGAACAGATGAAAATAGAAGTCTTTGATAAACTCAGCAGAAACAACATAAGAATCATTGGAGTCTTGGGGGCCGGGCTGTGGCGCTGGAGGTAAGGTACCTGCCTTGCCTGCGCTAACCTAGGATGGACCGTGGTTCGATCCCCCAGTTCCCCATATGGTCCCCCGTGCCTGCCAGGAGCGACTTCTGAGCGCATAGCCAGGAATAACCCCTGAGCGTCACCGGGTGTGGCCCAACCCCCCCCCCAAAAAAAAGAATCATTGGAGTCCCAGAGGCACAGGAAGGGGATCCACAGGAAGAATCAACTGTCAAAGACATCACAGAGATACTCCCAGAGCTAAAGACTGCATCAAATCAAACCTGCATTCCTGAAGAGTCCCAGCTAAAAGAGACCCAGAGAAAAATACTCCAGGACACATCCTAATTACAATGATGAATCCCACAGATAGAGATAGAATACTGAAAGCAGCAAGATCTAAAAGGGAAATTACATTCAAAGGAGAATCCTTAAGACTTACAGTAGACATGTCACAAGAAACCCTCAAGACTAGAAGACAGTGGTAGGATTGTGTAACAACTGAATGAAATGGATGCCTCACCGAGAATACTGCGCCCAACCTGACTCATGTTTAGGTTTGAAGGAAGGGTACATAGTTTCACGGATAAGCAACAGCTCAGAAACTTCACAGATGCAAAACCAGCCTTAAAGGAAAACACTGAAAACTGAAAGGTCTACTTTAAGACAAGACAGACCAACAAACAAAATCTTATCCCCAAAGATGACATTAAATCCTATGACAATCAACTCTTTAATTTAGTCAATGGACTAAATTCACCAATTAAAAGGCACAGAGTGGCAAAATGAGTTCAAAAGATGAACCCAACCTTCTGCCTACAAGAAACACGTCTGAATAGTCAGAACAAACAGACTCAAAATCAAAGGCTTGATTAAAATCATCCAAGCAAACAACACCCTCAGAAAAGCTGGGGTGGCCATTTAAATATCTGATGACACCAGCTTTAGACTCAGAAAAGTTGTAAGGGACAAGGATGGACACTTTGTATTAATCAAGGGATATGTGCAACAGGAAGAAATCAGACAACTAAACACATATGCACCCAATTAGAGACCAGCAAATTATCTAATACAATTATTGACAAATTTGAAAGAAGACATCAATAATTGTGAGAGACCTCAACATGGCCCTTTCAACACTTGATAGGTCAACCAGACTGAAACCCAACAAAAATATACTAGCCTTGAAAAGAGAAATGGAAGAAAGAGGACTAGTAGATACATATAGGACACTCCATTCCCAAAAACCTGGATACATATTCTTCTCCAATATACCTGGGTCATTCTCCAGGATAGTCCACACATGCTGGCACATAAACATACCTCCATAAAATCAAGAGAATAGAAATCTTGCAGGCTACCTTTGCTTGATCACATGGCTCTGAAATTAGATGTGAACTACAAAGGGATGCAGAAGAAAAACTTTAATAATTGGAAATTGAACAGCCTGCTACTGAACAACCAGTGGGTCCAAGATGAAATCAAAACTTTCCTGGAAACAAATGATAATGAAGACACAAACTATCAGAATCTATGGGACACAGCAAAAGCGGTCCTGAGAGGAAAATTTATAGCTTTGCAAGCACACATCAGGGAGGAAGAAGCGGCATACCTCAATAGCTTAATGACACAGCTCATAAAATTAGAAAATGATCAATAAAAGGAACGAAAAATAGGGAGACAGAAGGTAATAACAAAGCTGAGAGCCGAAATCAATGAAGTAGACCCCAAAAATAAACCAAAAGATCAATGAAAGCAGAAGTTGGTTTTTGAAAACAAAAAATCAACAAGATTGATAGACCAATTGGCAAAACTCACAAAGAGAGGGAGAGGAACCTGATAACTTGTATTAGAAATGAAAAGGGGGAGATCATGACAGATATTGCAGAGATTCAAAAGGTCATCAGAGACTACTTTGAGAAACTCTATGTTACTAAACATGAGAGCCTGGAAGAAATGGAGAAATTCTTGGGATATTATAACCTTTAATGGTTAAGTAAGAAGGATGTAGCATATCCAAACATCCCCATCACTATTGAGGAAATTGAAACTAATTAAATGTCTGCCTAAATAAAAAAGTCCAGGCACAGATGTATTTACTAATGAATTCTTTAAAACATTTCAAGAAAAACTACTTCCAATCCTGGCCAGGATCTTTCATGAAATTGAAAAACCGGGAACACTTCCAAACAGCTTTTATGAAGCCAACATCACTTTAATACCAAAACCAGACAGAGATGCTGCCCAAAAGAAAATTATAGACAAATATCCCTGATGAATGTAGATGCAAAGATTTTCAACAAAATCCTGGCAAATAGTGTCCAATGCCTTATTAAGAAGATCATTCACGCAATTTCTAAGCATGGAGCCAGGAGTAACCCCTGAGCACTGCCAGGTGTGACCCCCCCCCAAAAAATATCATTCACTATGATCAAGTAGGTTTCATCCCAGGAATGCAAGGCTGGTTGAACATCCATAAATCTATCAACATAGCACAAAACATCAACAAGAAAAATAAAAATCACATGATCATATCAATAGACACAGAGAAAGTATTTGATAAGGTCCAACACCTATTCTTGATCAAAACTTTCAGCAAGATGGGAATGAAAGAAACCTTTCTCAATATAGTTAAGGTTATCTAGCACAGCCACTGACAAGTATCCTCAATGGAGAAAAACTAAAAGCCTTCCCTCTAAATTCAGGTACAAGACAAGGCTGTTCGCTCTCAGCACTCCTCTTCAACATAGTACTGAAGTACTTGCTATAGCTATCAGGCAAGAAAATAATATCAAGGGAATCCAGATAGGAAAGGAAGAAGTCAAACTATTACTGTTTGCAGATGACATGATACTCTACTTAGAAAACCCTAAAGACTCTAATTCATGCACACAAATCAATGACATTTTTATACACCAATAATAATGATAGGAAAGAGATGGACATTAAGAAGGCAACCCGATTCACATTAGTGCCACACAAACTCAAATATCTTGGAGTCAACTTGACTAAAGACAGGAAGGACCTATACAAAGAAAACTATAAAGCCCTGCTCCAAGAAATAAGAGAGGACACATGGAAATGTTAACACACTGCTCATGGATTGGCAGGAATGACATCATTAAAATGTTAGTACTCCCCAATCCTTTTTTACTTATATAAAGTATGTATATATAGAGAGCATAAAGAAATATACTTATATACACTTACTAAGTATATACATATACTTAGTAAGTATAAGTATATATATATAAAGTACATATTTCTTGTTTTGGTTCTACTTAGTATAAAATTCTTGAAGAAAAAGTCTTGCTTGGGAGGAAAGCTCAGGCCAAAACCAGCGCACAGATATTGTCATTCTCACACCAGTAATATAATATGGCACCATTCCTTTTTTGCATTGTCATACTTCAGAAAGGGGAAATCTTAAGTATAGAAACAAGCTTTTGTGACTGGAAAGATTGTACAGTAGTAGGGTATTTTCCTTGCATGCATGCGATCCAGGGCAGACGTTGGTTCGAATTCCAGAACCCCATATCATCCCCTGAACCTACCAGGAGCAATTTCTGAGCACAGGGTAAGGAGTAACCCCTGAACACTGCCAGATATGACCCAAAAACAAAACAAACAAGAAACAAACTCTTATCTACTAGGAATAAGAACCCATAAATCTTTCAATTTTTATTTTGATCATAATGGCTTACATATCTTTAACAGTATTTTAGGAACATATTAACATTGAATCAGGGGAATACCCATCACCAAATTTGTCCTCCCATCCCAGTTCCCTTTCTGAAACCCATATACCCCACCATCACCCCCTGGGCTGCTAGAGTAGATGGTCCCCTCTTTGTCTAGCTTACTATTAGTGATCATATATCTGTTTGGTTTTGGTACCCTCCTTTGTTTCCCCTTCTATTTAAGAGGCGGAGCTAAATAAATTAAGTTACGTGGTTTTGTTTGAAGGAAAGAAAAGCAATAGAATGGTACAAAAAAAAGTCAAATATTCAAAAATGGGTGCAGTCCTTCTAGAGGCTTTCAACCTCAGTTTGAGAGGACATGAAATAGGTAATTGAAACACCACAATACAGAAAGAAATATCAAATTAAATATCCAGTGAGCACTACAGCAATAAAGACAAATACCACACAATAGTCTCAGCTCTGAAATCAAATCATGCCGGAGTGCAAAAAGAAAGAGAAAGATGAAATAAAATAAAATTGGAGACATCAACTTCAATATCTACACCAAAATAAAGAAGTCAAAAAATAGATCAATAGATATGTGGAAAAATTATTATTTTGTGCTTTTCCCCCCTGCATAAGCACATTTACTATTGTCGATATTATAGAGGTAATTCCCTTGGCCTAGGACAGTGGTCAGCAACCTTTTTTTTTTTTTTTCAACTGAGCTAAATCTCACCAAAACCACGATTAAAATTTATTTTGAGAGCCACATTTTGTTTTGTTTTGTTTTGTTTGGCAGTGCTCAGGGGTTACTCCTGGCTCTATGCTCAGAAATCGCTCTGGCAGGCTCAGAGGACTATATGGGATGCCGGGATTCGAACTACTGACCTGCATAGAGAGGCAAACACCTTACCTCCATGCTATCTCTCTGGCCCCTATAGCCACATTTTTTTTTGTTTTTGTTTTTTGGGCCACATCCAGTGACACTCAGGGGTTACTCCTGGCTATTCACTCAGAAGTCGCACCTGGCAGGCCCTGGGGACCATATGGGGAACCGGGGGATCGAACCGCGGTCCATCCTAGGTTAGCGCAGGCAAGGCAGGCACCTTACCTCCAGCGCCACCACCTGGCCCCCTATAGCCACATTTTTAAAACCGAAAATACATAGGATGGTGCACTGTTTTTAGTTTCAATAAGTTTTTATTGAGAAAAGCAGTGATTTCACTGAAAGGGGAAAAAAATCTATTGACACTTTAGTGTGTACTGCAAGATACCAAAATAAAATACACAGAAAAACAAAATGGCACTTTGTTAAAGGCATATAATATATCATAAAGGAATTATGATAGAGTGCCTGAAACATTTTAAAAATAATTTATTTAAGCATATTTTTACAAAATTATTCATATTGAGTTTCATAGAATGTACACCACCCTTTACCAGTGCACTTTCCCCATAACCAACGAATATCCCTTGTTTCCTTCCCCTTCACCCTTCTCTCCCTTATCAAGGGCGGGCATTTTACTTTCTTCTGTCTTTTCCTTTATGACACTGAGGTTTGAAATTTTCCTTTAGGACACCGTTGTTTGCAATATTGTTAAAGGGTACCATGCACGTCACTTATCCATTTTCAGCATTCAATTCTTGTCCAGAGTGATTTGTTCCAAATATCAATGTCATAATGTACCTTTCTCTATTCTAACTGAACTCACCAATTTTTTTTTTGTTTTTGGGCCACACCCAGTGACGCTCAGGGTTTACTCCTGGCTATTCGCTCGGAAGTCGCTCCTGGCAGGCACAGGGGACCATATGGGGAACCGGGGGATCGAACTGCGGTCCGTCCTAGGTTAGCGTAGGCAAGGCAGGCACCTTATCTCCAGCGCCACCGCCCGGCCCCCAAAACTCACCAATTTTTATGGCAAGCTTCCTATCATGGACTAGTCCTCCTGTCCCTCATCCCTATTTTCTCTAGATATTGTTACCATATTGCCATTTATTATTCTTATATGCCACAAATGATTATTCTGTGTCTACACCTCTCCTTCTGACTCATTTCACTCAGAATAATAATCTGATATGTTGATGTATGTAAAGATGATGCACTATGCATGGCTCAATGTTTTTGTGTAGTCACAAGAAACAGAAGTTGCACACCCATACATTGTACCCACTCATTGTATGATAGACTGGATTAAAAAAACTCCCTGTTGAACTAAACTCTGTGACAGATGATACAGTAAAGATAATTTGTGAAATTCACAATTATGATCAAATCCACGCTATTCACCAGCCTGGATGAGAGTATGGATGCCCACTACTAGCATCTTCTCCATGAAGAAGTAAGGTGGCTGTTAAGGGGAAGGGTGCTCTCTCGCCTTGTTGGCAAGAGAGAAGAAGTAGTGCAGTTCCTGTGAGAGCAGAACTCTGACTTTGTACAGCCCAGTTGGACAAGGAATGGGTAGCCAAGCTTGTGTATTTGGCAGACATTGTTCATTTTCTCTATAAATTTAATATTTCTCTGCAGGGGAGTTTCACAAGTAATTTTTACAGTGAGACATAAGATGAATGTTTTCAAAAAAGAATCTGATTCTGGGATAGCTGTGTTTGAGGAGATATTGAAATGTTTCACTCTTGCAAAACATTTCTGATTGTCATTCATATTACGCAGAAAGTCATAATCAATATGAAAAACAGCATTTAAGGGCATTAGCTCACAACTTTAATCATGAGTACTCTGAATGTGAGAATCCACGTAAAAGAAATCTCTGGGTTGAGAATCCCTTCGTGGAAGATGCCCACTTTTGTGAAAATAAAATATGTGTTTTAAGATCACGCCAGGCACTGTATTTCTAAACCCCACCCAACCTGGTGTGAAAAAGCAGGGTAGCAGGAAAGAAATAATAAACCAAACTAGCCAGGAAAGTATGGATGGTCATGGAGTCCATGGCCTTTTACCTTGTACACTCTGCCTCGAGCCCAAAAACTAGAACACCTCTTTCTTTATTAAAACCAATTCCCAATACCAGGAGGCTTTAGATCAAGAGAGAGAGAGACGGGCCCGGGAGATAGCATGGAGGTAAGGCGTTTGCCTTTCATGCAAAAGGTCATCGGTTCAAATCCCGGTGCCCCATATGGTCCCCCATGCCTGCCAAGAGCAATTTCTGAGCATGGAGCCAGGAGTAATCCCTGAGCACTGCTGGGAGTGACCTAAAAAAACCAAAAAAAAAAAAAA
>PVKC010022335.1:0-17737 GCA_004027635.1 Crocidura indochinensis
GAAAGAGTAGTTTCCTCCTTGAAGATGCCCTTTGTCTCGATGTCATGAATTGTTTTGCCAACATGTTCTATATACCTTATGGTATCAGGTCTGATATCGAGGTCTTTAATCAATTTGGATTTCACCTGCGTACATGATGTTAACTGGGGGTCTATTTTCGCTTTTTTGCAAGTGGCTAACCAGTTCTGCCAGCACCACTTGTTGAAGAGGCTTTCCCTATTTCACTTAGGATTTCTTGCTCCTTTGTCAAAAATTAGGTACTTGTATGTGTGGGGGACAATATCTGAGAATTCAAGCCTATTCCACTGATCTGAAGGTCAGTCTTTATTCCAATACCATGCTGTTTTGATAATTATTGCTTTATAGTACAGTTTAAAGTTGGGGAAAGTAATGTCTCCCATTTTTCTTTTCCCTAGTAGTGCTTTAGCTATTCTAGGGTGTTTATTGTTCCAGATGTACTTCAAAAGTGTTTGATCCACTTCTTTGAAGAATGTCATGGGTATCTTTATAGGGATCGCATTAAATCTGTATTATGCTTTGGGGAGTATTGCCATTTTAATGATGTTAATCCTGCCAATCCATGAGCAGGGAATATGTTTCCATTTCCGTGTATCCTCCCTTATTTCCTGGAGCAGGGTTTTATAATTTTCTTTGTAGAGGTCCTTCCTATTTTTGGTGAAGTTGACTCCAAGATATTTGATTTTGTGTGGTGCTATTTTGAATGGAATTGCCTTCTTATCTTCCTGCTCTTCCCTATCATTGTTAGTGTATAAAAAGACCATTGATTTCTGTGTGTTGATTTTATAGCCTGCCACCTCACTATATGAATATATTATTTCTAGAAGCTTTTTGGTATTCTCTTTAGTATTTTCTAGGTAGACTATCATGTCGTCTGCAAACAATGAGAGCTTGACTTCTTCCTTTCCTATCTGAATTCACTTGATATCCTTTACTTGCCTTATTGCTATAGCAAGAACTTCCAGTACTATGTTGAACAGGAGTAGTGAGAGCGGACAGCTTTGTCTTGTACCAGAATTTAAAGGAAAGGCTTTTAGTTTTTCTCCATTAAGGATAATATTTGCCATTGGCTTGTGGTAAATGGCTTCAACTAGACTGAGAAAGGTTCCTTCTTTTCCCATCTTGCTGAGAGTTTTGATTAAGAAAGGGTGCTGGACCTTATCAAATGCTTTCTCTGCATCTATTGATATGATCAAGTTATTTTTCTTTTTCTTCTTGTTGATGGTGTTTATGATGTTGATAGATTTACGGATGTTAAACCAACCCTGCATTCCTGGAATGAAGTCTACTTGATCGTAGTGTATAATCTTCTTGACGACACATTGCATCCTATTTGCCAGGATTTTGTTGAAAATCTTAGCATCAGCATTCATCAGGGATATTGGTCTGTAATTTTCTTTTTTGGCAGTATCATATCCGGTTTTGGTATTAAGATGATGTTAGCTTCATAAAGCTGTTTGTGAGTATTCCCGTTTTCTCAATTTCATGAAACACTCTGGTTATGATTGGTAGTAGCTCCTCTTGAAAGATTTGAAAAAAATTCATTTGGAAATCCATCTGGGCCTGGGCTTTTCTTTTTAGGCAGATGTTTGATTACAATTTCAATTTCCTCAGTGGTCATGGGGGCGTTTAGATAATCTACCTCCTCCTTATTTAAATGTGGAAGGTTATATGAGTCCAAGAATTTTTCCATTTCTTCCAGGTTCTGATATTTAGTAGCATAAAGTTTCTCGAAGTAGTTTCTGATTACCCTTTGGATCTCTGCAGTATCTGTCGTGATCTCCCCCTTTTCATTTCTAATATGTGTTATCAAATTTCTCTCTTTTTCTTTGTGAGTTTTGCCAATGGCCTATCAATCTTCTTTATTTTTTCAAAGAACCAACTTCTGCTTTCGTTAATCTTTCGGATTGATTTTCGGTTTTCGACTTCATTCAGTTCTGCTTTCAGCTTTGTAATTTCCTTCTGTCTCCCTATTTTTGGTTCCTTTTGTTGGTCATTTTCTAACTTTTTGAGCTGTGTCATTAGGGTATTCAAGTAAGCCCCTTCTTCCTTCCTGATGTGTGCTTGTAGAGCTATAAATTTTCCTCTCAGGACCGCTTTTGCTGTGTCCCATAGATTCTGGGTAGTGGTATCTTCATTATCATTTGTTTCCAGGAAAGTTTTGATTTCCTTTTTGATTTGTTCTCGGACCCACTGGCTGTTCAGTAGCAGGGTGTTTAATTTCCAGCTGTTAATGTTTTTTTCTGTGTGGCTCTGTAGTTCACATCTAATTTCAGAGCCTTGTGGTCGGCAAAGGTAGCTTGCAAGATTTCTATCCCCTTGATTTTATGGAGGTATGTTCTATGTGTCAGCATATAGTCTATCCTGGAGAATGACCCATACACATTGGAGAAGAATGTATATCCCGGTTTTTTTGGATGAAGTATCCTATAAACATCTACTAGTCCTCTTTCTTCCATTTCTCCTTTCAGGACCAGTATGTTTTTGTTGGGTTTCATTCTGGTTGACCTATCGAGTGTTGATAGGACCATGTTAATGTCTCCCATAATTATTGTGTTATCATTGATTTCTTCTTTCAAATTTGTCAATAACTGAATTAGATAATTTGCTCATCTCTCATTGGGTGTATATATGTTTAATAGTCTGATTTCTTCCTTTTGCACATATCCCTTAATCAAAACATAATGAGCATCCTTGTCTCTTACCACTTTTCTGAGTAAAAAGTTGATGTCATCCGATATCAATATGGCCACCCTAGCTTTTTTGAAGGTATTGATCGCTTCTATGACCTTCCTCCAGCCCTTGATCATGAGTCTATGTTTACTCTGTCTATTCAAATGGGTTTCCTGCAGGCAGCAGGTTGGTTTCAACTTTTTGACACACTTTGCCACTCTGTGTCTTTTAATTGATGAATTTAGTCCATTAACATTGAGGGAGATGATTGTTATAGGGTTTAATGTCATCTTTGTAGATAACTTTCCTGTGTTTGTTGGTCTCTCTGTCTTAGAGTAGACCTGTAAGTTTTTCCTTTAAGCCTGGCTTATCTTGTGTAAAGTTTTTAAGCTGTTGTTTATCCATGAAGCTGTGTATACTTCCTTCAAACTTGAACCTCAGTCGGGCTGCGTGCAATATTCTCGGTGAGGCATTCCAAAATAAAGCCCAAATATTGATATGGTGGCATTGTCTGTATCTTTTCTAAGGCTATTTTCAGTCCTGATGTTTGTAAACAATCAATGGCATAAGAGTATAAGTCCTGTAAGTCTGTTTCATATTGCAAGATATCGTCTGTATAATGAATTATCATGGCTTGGGGAAATTTTTCAAGAGCAGGGCTCAGAACCTTATGTACAAAAACCTGGCACATTATTGGTGAATTTAGCATGCCTTGGGGGAGAACAGTCCATTGGAAACCTCTGCAGGGATGGGTGTTATTAAGAGAAGGAACTGAGAATGCAAAATGTTTTTTATCATCTGGGTGGATAGTAATATGGTAGAAGCAGTCTTTCAGATCAATTATAATTAGTGGCCATTCCTTTGTAATAACTACAGGTGATGGTAAACCAGTCTGCAATTTTCTCATAGGTATTGTGGATAAATTTACAGTTCTAAGATCCATCAAAAGTCTCCATTTTCCTGATTTCTTTCTTATAGTGAATATAGGTGAATTCCACTGAGAAAATGATGACTCAATATGTCCTAAACTTAGCTGTTCCTCCACTAATTCTGCCAGCACCTTTAATTTATCAGTTTTAAGGGGCCACTGACCTGCCCAAATTGGTTCATCAGATTTCCATTTTATTTTTATTGGTGCTGGCGTCTTTATGGTAGTGGCCCCTACTAAAAATTTTGAGTTTTTAAATCAAAATTGGGTTTGTGCTCTTCTGGAGCTAATGCGATGTGGAATTCTGCTTTCCACTGTTTGTGAAGGTCACGGCCCCACAGGGATGGTGAAAATTGGCCCACGCTTTTTGATTTTCTGGGCTGCAAAATATCATAGTCCTCGTACTCAATAGACTGGAGCTCAGGCCTCCTATCCCTTCTAATGAATACAGGATTTCCTGAAAAGGCCAATTTTTTTGACCATTCTTTATCAGAAATTACAGTAATCTGAGCCCCTGTATCTATCATGCCATCAAAGGATTGCCCTTCCAAGTGAAGTTTGATCATTGGGTGTTTGTCTTTAAATTTAGTAACCAGAGCCACAACTGGGTTTTGAACAGCACCCAGATCTGTGCTTCCAAAACCTCCAATTCAGTCTTATCTGAAGTCCCAAACTTGACATAAGGCACTATTACTATCTGGGCAATCGCTTTCCATTTTTTAAAGGTCCATGTGACTGGTACAGTAATAACTACAATGATTTCTCCCATAGAATCTGAGTCAATGACACCAGGGGTTACTGATATACCCTTTATGTTGAGGGAACTTCTGCCAAGAATCAAACCCATAGTATCTGGGGATGGCAGGCCCAGAATGCCAGTTTCTAACATGTAAGGGCATGCTCCAGGGTAAATTGTAATGTCTCTCGGCATAATATGTTTAATCCAGCACTCCCTGATGTGGAGTGGATTAAGTCCCTTATTGTGATGAATTTTCTTGGGCTGGGCTTGGAAGGATTATTGTTTGTGAACTTTGCCCCTGAATTTGTAGGGCCTGGGGAGAGGCCCTGTGGGCGTTTCCCTGCATCCTGTATCTTTGCCCTTGAGGAACTGAATTTAGAAGAAAATGGCAATTTCTTTTGATATGCCCTTGTTTTTCACAATGGTAGCAGGCGATTTGCCTCCTGGAAATTGTGTTGAAATCTCAACTTAGGTTATTATCAAGAAGGTTTCCGGATTTGCATTCTTTCGCCCAGTGGGGACCCTTTTTGCATTTTGGGCAAAGACCTGGTTTATGAAAAGTGTCCTGTCCCTGAGGGGAGTAAGTCATCATTCCCTTGGCAACTGGGAAGGTCTGTACCGAATTTAAGTGGGATGGGGGTTGAGGTTCCCCATTGACATTCCGACAGGCATAAAGATAATCATTCACATCTACCTTTTCATTTAATGTATTCAATATTAATCTACAGACTGGATTTACATTATAATAAACCAAAGATTTTGCTAGGAAGTTTCTCATTTCCTCATCTTCAAAATGTAACTTCACAGCATCTTTAATCTTACCTACAAACTCTGCATATGACTCATAAGGGGCTTGAGTAATTTTTAAAAAGTTTCCTCTACCAATGTTGTTAGAATCAGTTTTTTCCCATGCTGATAATGCAATCTACCTAATTAAAGTTAAAATCTCTTTAGGTAAAGCTGCTTGTACCTGAACATTTGCAAATTGATTTTCTGCCATCAATAATTCATATGATAGAGTAACACCTGCCACTTGTTTTTTCGTACCATCCGGGCTATCTAATTTGGATTTTACTCCTTCTGAATAATACATTTCCCATTTAGTTCTCTGTTTAGGTGACAAGCATATTTCAGCGATTTTTTAAAAATCATATAAAGTCCAAGATGAGTTATGACTCCAAAGTCTTAGTAACTCCACACTGTATGGCACTTTTTGCCCATACTCTTTACATGCTTTTTTGAACCAATATAATTCTTCCATTTGCTAGGGTATATAGTTAGAAACATTTACCCCGTGTAAAGGGGTTGAGGCCAGATTAGCAAATTTACTTTGAGCTTGGTCATTATCTGAGTCAAAACTGTCATGCAATTCACTAGATTTCCTAACTCTTTTTCTTCCAACAAAAATTCCTATATTACTATTGGTGGGGCTGAATTCGTTATCCATACTGGTTTTAGCCTCACCTTTTTGAAACTTTGTATTTCCTGAATACCAGCCAATAGCTATGCTCACAGTAACAACATGAGCCAACACAGAAATTCCACAAAATATGACAACTGGGGACAATGCAATATTCATTTGAAATATATACCAAAACCACCCTTCTGCACTGATTGTCCTTAGATCAAAACCAATTAGTTTGGAACACAATGGATAGAGAACCAATGCGTAAGCAAAAAGGTTGCAGAATCCAAAGGACTAACCACAAAAACCATTTAATGATCAACAGAGGAAATTTCCAATGAAGTATGTCACTTACAGTTAGTTAGGGTCCAGTTTCAGCCTGTCTGGGTACCATTATGTAATAATCTGTCCCAAAGAGATGTTCACTGATGTAGGTAGGGAGAACGAGGTCTTTCCCCTCCAGCTCAGAGAACGCATCTCCCACCCAGTAACCAGCGGTTCTGAGGTGAATGAGGCAGGAAGAAATCTAAAAGACAGCCAAGCTTCCGAAGGAAATAGCTCTTTATTCCTTGCAGAGGTCGAAACCTCAAACAGCCTGGGTAAAGGTCAGCAAGAGAAAAAGAGACCTCCGTTTTCCACAGATCCTTGCTTTTATAACCCAGAATCAGGTACTACCCAATGGTGGAAACAGAATCAGGTACTACCCTAGGGTGGGGGCAGACAGTCAGGTCACACCCTAGGGTAGGGTACAATGACTCATCAGGGTAGGGTCAGAAATGTTTATACACAACAATTCCAGATCATGAAAACAGAATCAGGTACTACCATAGGGTGGGGGCAGACTGCCAGGTCACACTCTAGGGTAGGGTACAATCACTCATCAGGGTAGGGTCAGAAATGTTTATACACAACAATTCCAGGTCATGATAAGGTCAGAAATATTTACATACACAACAGTATCAATTAGCATGCTAAGTAAGAACCATATTTTCTGCATTGGGTTTATCAGTCTTCCACTATATTTAAGTTAAATATATTTGAGCTAAATATAGAGCAACAAGGCAGAATTTCATCTCTGCAGTAATGTATTCCTGTAAAGGAAAATTGAAAATCTGGGATTGAATAGTAGCATAGCATGATTCCATTTTCACAGATACTACCTCAGTTCAGTTATTAAGAAGTCCAAAATTAACTTTGTACTGTTTGGGAAAAGTTTAAATTATTGACAAGTCGAGTCCCGAGGGGCACAGGCAAAGAGGAGACAAAGTTTTTCTTTACTAACAATGAAATTGTCTTGGTCTAAATTCTGCAACATGACTAAGCATATATTAGCCAGAGTACACAGTGTTCTCTCTCTTTCTTTCTCACACACACACAGACTAACACATGCAAACACATACCTCCTATTTTATTAGTCATGGAAATGCCATGCTTTATTCTTTTATGAACTTTAATAAGTATTTTTGCATGAAAGGCTTAGGCTTATTCCAGTAATTATGTAACAGACCTGTTTTGATCACCTAGTCTGTAACAAAGATAAGTGGCTTTTTCTGTATATGGGGATAAAGGTGGTATTAAGGGTAGTTACAGAGAGAAGGGAGAGTTGTTGACAAACCTAAAACCAAAGAAAGTCCTATTTCTGAGTAGTCTGAGGATTATGAAGCTGATCAGATTCTATTGAATAGTATACTTAAGATTGGAGACACCTTTCCTCCAATAGCTGGAAATTGAACTCCCATATGATCCAGCTATACCACTCCTAGGGATATACCCATGGAAAACAAAAATACAATACAAAAATCCCTTCCTCACACCTATATTCATTGCAGCACTATTTACAATAGCCCAACTCTGGAAAAAACCAAGATGTCCTTCAACAGATGAATGGCTAAAGAAACTGTGGCATATATACACAATGAAATATTTTGCAGCCATCAGGAGAGATGAAGTCATGAAGTATTCCTATACATGGATGTACATTCAATCTATTATGCTGAGTGAAATAAATAAGAGGGAGAGAGACAGACACAGCATAGTCTCCCTCATCTCTGGTTTTTAAGATTAAAAGACAATTTTGCAGTAATTCTCAGAGACAAAGAGAGGAGCGCTGGAAGGTCCAGCTCACTTCATGAAGCTCTCCACAATGAGTGGTGCATACAGTTAGAGAAATAAATCCACTGAAAACTATCGTAAGAATGTGAATGAATGAGGGAAAGTAGAAAGCCTGTCTAGAGTTTAGCTGGGGGTTGGGTGGGGAGGAGGGAGATTTGGGACATTGGTAATGGGAATGTTGCACTGGTGAAGGGATGTATTCTTTACATGACACACCGAATTACAATCATATTTGTAATAAAAGTGTTTAAATAAAGATAAAATAGGTTGGAGACCCTTGTCATCTCTATTGCTAACATATATTAGAACATTCACTACTTTTAAAATAAAAACATGTTTGGACACCTTACATACTAATTAATAAACTTCTTTGTATCTATATTATAGAGCAGTTATTAATAGCACATGCTGTAGTTGGCTTCTGTCCTACAGTCATCAGTGGGATTTCAATGAATCCACTTCAGGGAAAGTGGGTTGCATGGGCAGCAAAATATGAAATATGAAATAATGACACCACACGCAGAGTATGTGAGATCAACACATCTTTTGGCAGGAGAGCGACAAGCTTAATCTTTAAACTGGGGGTCATATGATGATAAAGCCAGCCACAGATATAGAGAAGAAATTTGCAATCACAAAGCAAAGTTCAACAGTGACAATGCTTAAGCTATGCATGTGAGTTGTAAGAATTCAAAGTTAAAAAAGAGAAGGTTACAACTCAAGGCAGCTCTTTGCAAGCTTACTTCAAATGCAAAATCAGGGATTATTAGAAGTAGGAAATATCTGGGAACATGGTCTTCTCTGAGCTGGACTCTATTGTTTTAGAGGTCAAGTAAAGGAAGAAGTCAAACCCCCTAAGATGTGGTTCCCTTTTTCTAAGAGTCAATAGCCCAGGATCTGCATTCTGGCTAAGCCCTTTATTACCAGAAACTGCAGCTGCAAGGATATATTTGAAAAAGAGAAAAAATATTGTCTTTGCTTTAGGTGCAAAATATTATCCAGAAAATAGTAATCTTTGGTGCTGAAATTTCTGAGTCAAATTATTTGATAGAGGCCATAATTTTGCCTGAGATTTTACAAAGGAGAGATGGCCAAATAATGACAGAAAATGTAATACCAAGCACAGATTTATCTCTTTGGGAATTCCTCAGCTATCCATGCAGGGGATAAAGGCATCCACAGCAGGCCTTTTGAGGAACCCCGTGGGGGTTATTTCAGTTCTCCCAACCTGGAAAATCTGGGGATACATTTGGTGAGCTGAGCTCCCCTAAAAGTTCATGCATGCTGTGACAAGCATATTTTTTTTACATTTTATGGATTTCTAATGAGACCTCCAAATAAAAATCAGCTTCTAATGAATAATACATATAACTGTGTTTATGCTGAAATATAATTATATGGAAGGATTTTAAAGTAAATTTTATTCAGTCTAATGACTTATATTTTTTTTATTTCTACTTTGTGAGAAGGAGCATGGTTTTGAAACTTTCATGGATTTGAATAACATTGAAAGTACTTCTGAGAACTTCAGAAAGAACCATCATAGAAATACTTCTGGCATGCCATCCATAGCAGTGTCCAGGGCGTCCATCTCCTCTGGTGGGTATTTAAAACATAACTACTCTAATAAAGATTAGTATATAGAATGTAATTAACTATGCCACTCAAAGAGTTCTTTGTGCCTTTATAAAATAATCTTTCTTTGATCTGTGGTAATAGGTCTACTGCATAAATATTTTAAAAGTGGATACAGTGATGCCTTGAATGTTTTATATTTATGCAGAATTCTTTATTATGTTTAGTATGCATGTACTCTTGTCAACCTTGAGAGCTATACCAAATTTCATTAAAATAGTGTCAGAAAATCAAAGAGATTCGAGGATGAAGCAGTGGCATAAGCGGTAAGGTGTCAGCCTTGCCCAAACTAGCCTAGGACAGACCGTGGTTCAATCCTCCAGCATCCCACATTGTCCTCCAAGCCAGGAGCAATTTCTGAGCACATAGCCAGGAGTAGCCCCTGAGCATCACTAAATGCCCCCCCAAAAAAACAAAAACAATCAAATAGATTCATATGATATCAAAGATAGGCCAACCCAGAATTTAAGAAATTGTGGTTTAATTGATATGGTGATCAGAAGTGCCACATGTCTAGAAAAAGTAATCATCCCATAATATAAAGGATATATTTATGAGTATAGTTAAGTTACTAGTAATAACTCCTTTGATTTGGTATGTTGGATCATTTTATTTGGCTTCATCATCCCAAGAAACTTCTAAAGAAAAATGTATTACCTATGAATAAAGAAACTAAGCAGAGAAATTGGCCATAAATAAGTTCTCATTGATAGGAAATTTATGCTCTATGTGTAGAATTAAAATCATGGTAGAATCCTCAACAGTATGAAATACATGATTAACCTAATGACATATTTGCATAAAGTTAAAGCCTGGGCTCTGAGCAAGAGGATCTATAATCAGACAGGTAAAATCCTAAGATCCTAGTTAGCTAAGAGTAGACAGATCTTCAAAGGTGTTCTAAAGTTAAAAGTCATTTTATACTTGTTTAGCATTAAAACATCATTAGAAAATCTAAGTTAAAAATCTAAACTTTCTTGGAAGCCTCCATCATAAAGAATAATTCAGTAATCCTGCTTATTTAGCATATACTATGAGCCAGGCATTAGGTTAAGTATTTATGCACAATCTTATTCACCATCTTAAACTCATGCATATTGCTATCTTTAGTCTGTCTCATTCATAAATAATGTTTTTCTCAGCGGGGCTTTGATGTATAACTATAAATTGTGTCTT
Source organism: Crocidura indochinensis (assembly GCA_004027635.1). NCBI lineage: Eukaryota > Metazoa > Chordata > Mammalia > Eulipotyphla > Soricidae > Crocidura > Crocidura indochinensis. Next base: position 10,687 of record PVKC010022335.1, read on the forward strand.
GATTGAGTCTTGCATTACCTAACATACATTTGGAGGGAGATATTCTTTTCATGAAGGAATTCTAGAACCAAAAGTAATATAATTTCTTTCCCTCTCCAACAAAATATGAAAGGACAATGGGAACTCCTCAAATTAACTCACTAGCTATTCCTTTTTTTGTATGAAAGGAATTTTCTGTAACGTGATTTATTTTAAGCTAAATATAAAGGCACCACAAAATGTTTACATACTTAACATAAGAATTGTTGTTCCTTGGAAACTGGAGAGACAGTATGATAGGTAAGGTGCTTACCTTGTATGCAGGCAATCCGGTTTCAATCCCTGTCAGCCCCATAAGATCCCCTGAATTACTTCAGGCATGATTCCTTATCACTTCTATCTGTAGCCCCAAAACCAAAAATAAAAAAGATGGTTACTGCTTAGCAGAGCCTAAGCCAGCTTATACATTAGTTTATAGTATTTAAACTCCCTTGATCTAATAAATGATTATAATGGAGTTGTTCATTCAATCAAAGGAAATATCAAAATGCTATAGAAAAGAAAAATGTGTTAAACATCATGAAGTTATTGTTTCTGCCAATTGCTTTTATGACATTATATCTAAAAAGAATTGGAATAAAGATGGACCATTTTAAAAGAAAATTAAGTGTATTATTTTGGTTTTTCTTTAGGATACTACTGGATGCACTCAGGGACACTGCTGGTTCTGTGCTCAGGGATCATTCCTGTCAGTGCTTGGGGATCAAAACAATATTTTAAAAGCAAGCACCTTAACACTTATAGTAATATTCTGAATTCTATTTACTGTTATATTGTATTACCTATTGTTGAGTTTTGGAGTCACATCTGATAGTGCATAGGTTACTACTTGGCTTTGTGTCCAGAGATCACCCCTGATAATATTGGAGAACATAGGGTGCCATGGATAAAACCAGAGATAGGAGCATATGAAGACAAGTACCTTAATCCCTATACTATTTCTCTGCCCCTTTCTGTCATTTAGTGTTCTACCACATTAAACTAATTCACATATTTTCCCTTTGTTTCTGATTCTTTAGACCATAGTCAATCTGAAATAGATTTGAGTGGGTCATTTACAGAAGACTTTGAGGATACTGTCAGTTTAAGAAGCAAGTCTGTTTCTGGAACCTTAGACAAAGACTTGGTAAGTTGGATGTGGAGGGCTGAGAATCTTGTTCCAAAATTATGTGTAGTTAAGGATAAGTTTGAAAGTTGATGGAAGGACATGAAATATTCTCTATTGCTTTTCATAATCACTATGTAAAAATATCTAAAGAAAGTTAATATCTAAAAATGGTAACAGGTAATAAGTTAATAAGTAAAATTTTTCTTTAAGGAAAATACAGCAGAATCCCAAAGAAACTACAAGGATTAATGTGCTTGCCTTGCATACAGCTAAACCTAGTTCAATCTGTAACACTGCATGTGATTCGGGAGTGCACCATCAAGTGTGGACTATATACCCCCTCTCAAAGAAGGGAAACCTCCCAGAGCCAGGGAGATAGTGTCCATGTCTAAAGTAGATGAGTTAAATGCTTGCAGTTTGAATGTGTCTTCTACAGTGCATGGCTTGTTCTTCCCAGCTTTCAGCTCTACCAGGAGAGGTGAGAAACCAGATGTGGCCCAATACCAAACAAGAAAACTTTGGTTATGGATTCCAATGAAAGGATAAAAGCACATTACATAACTTAAACTGGGAAAATGAGGGATTCAAATCATCCCTATGTTAATTATCACTCGACTTACTTATTTCATATGGACATTTATGCATTTCCGCCAGGTTTTCATGTTTTGTGTCATAGTTTCTCAAAGTAGTCTCATATTGTCTTTTGAATCTTTGAATTATCTCTAATTTTTCATTCCTGATCGAGTATATTAGATTTCTCTCTCCATTTCTTTGTGAGTTTAACTAGTGGTTCATTGATCTGGTTTATTTTTTAAAGAACCAACTTTTGCTCTCGTTGATCTTTCAAATTGATTTATGGATTTCCATTTCATTGTTTTCTGCTCTAAGCTTTGTTATTTACTACTGCCTATCAATTTTTGGTTCCTATGTTAATTATCACTAGACTTACTTGTTTCATGTGAACATTTTTATACAAGTTACGTTGCAATAAACTAATTTTATGAGAATAATTTGTGTAAAAGTCATTGTTAACTCATTTGTAAAGTAAGAAATTTGAATCAAATTATTTTTCATTTTGTTTTATTGAAACAATTGTGATATACAACTTCTTCATAGTTGAATTTGAAATATACAATGAGTCAGAGTCCTTCTCATCACCACTGTCAATCTCCCTCCAGCAATAAACCCAGAGTTCATCCAATCACAACACCCTTTGTTCCATGTCCTTCCATTGTAACAGGCCACTTTTAGTTCATATTGTTGAAGTTTAGGTCCCTTCATTCTATTATTGTTGACTTTGGCTTGGATATTTAGTTCTGTCCTTATTTATTTCCCCACCAATATATCTAAGACCACTTGCCATTAGTCCCCAGCCTTTCTTTATTCCATTTTTTATTATTTTATTATTATTGTAGAAAAATAATGGAGTATGTGGTAAAATAAAGCAATCTGTGCCCCAAAGTTCTCTTCAAAAGGCAGGAGATCCAATTTAAAATATAAGAGATAAAAACAACGAATAATAAAAAAAATGTGTGCCTGGCAGGTTTTTGTTTTTGCATAAGCACAGAAAAATATGGGTAAATTAGAAAGAAAATCCTTTGGCCTAAAAACAGTGAGAATGTGCCCATCAAGCATCCTGGCACAAGGTCAACTACAGGCTCTGGGTATAGTAAGTTGTCTAACCCCAAGTTTTTCTCTATGTCCCAGTAAAAGTTCTTCAAAATCATGTTTCTTGCAGTGAGATTTATGTAGTTAGAGCTGCTGGTTTCTGTACAGAACCTATGTCAAAGTCAGGGTGACATGGAGCATCTTCTGGTCTCATCTCACCATTAGGTGGCAATGCAGAGAACCCTAGCCTTACAGCAGGTTGTTGCTGGTATCAAGTTGTGATGCGCCATATATACACCTATTCTGGAGCATGTCAATGACAGGTCAGCATTTTAGAGCCTTCCCTAGTAGAAGTCTGATTTCTTTTACTGGTATAGAAAACTGTGCTGGCTCCCTAGATAAGATCTAGGTTTCATGATTAAATGGCCAATGTCCAATCTTCTGAAGCCTAGTCCAAGTCAATCTGACAAGTATTCAGGTGTAAGGCCCCACTACAATATTGCCACTGGCTAGCTTTTGGGGTCCAATTGTTTTATCTATGTGGGAGAAGAGTGTTCTAATTTTTAATGTGTGGGACAGGTATATGAGATAAATTGGCTGTCACAGGTATGAGAAGAATTTTCAGTTTAAAAAAGTCCATATATATTTTAGTACACAGAAAAATTAACAGTAGCCTTGTTTGATTTACACATCAAGTTCTCTGGCTAGAGCGATATATAGACTTGGCCAAAAAAACTATATTGAGCCCTGAGTTAATGAAAAGAAGGTTAATTTTAATATCTCAAAGATTATCCTTCCCAGCTATCTTCAGATGTAAATTTAGGGGTAGGCAAGGAGCTAAGCTTTCACATCAGGTTTACTCTTTCTGCTGGAAGAGGTTTTTGTGTGTATAAGGGGCAGGTGCATATCTGAAAATATGCAGATATTATACCTGGTAAAATTTTAACAGTCAAATGCCATATTCTGGCCAAACCTTTTCGATGGAAATTCTGAGGTAAAAGTTAACAAGTACTCAAGATCCTTTTATAGATATTCCAAGAAGCAGAAACTGCAAAGGCATATTAAAGACAGAAAAAATGTTGTCTCTAAGTGTCTTTATTTTTGCTCCTGAGTTTTTTTACCTAAAGAGAAATTTTGAATCAAGGCTATATTTTCCCTTAAAATACTTATGTTAGGAAGTAAAAGGTTTTACTATATACACAGCAGAAAGGAGAAACATCTATAGGCCAATTAAATTTTTATATAAAGTAGGCAGAATGTCAGTATATGAATTTCATTGTAGGATATTTATCAGGAATGTTGTCCAGCCATCCACACTGGGGTAAAAAACTTCCCAGTGGCTGTGTTTCTGAATGCATGAAGGTCTCCTCAGAGCCTAGGGAGTGCACCCCCCAAAAATGCATTTTGAAGCTGCCCAGTGAGTACATTCTGACTCTGGGAGCACCACCCAATAAGCTGAGCTCTCTGGCCTGCGGAGGCTCCACCTGCTGTGCCTTTGTTCACTCTGAGGAATTCAACAGAAACTTTTCCTGTGCCTGCCTGTCTGTGTTTATGAATACCTGAAGGTCTCCTCAGAGGCCTAGGGAGCGCAACTCCAAAAAACTGTCAACTGGAGGCAGCAGAAAAGCACGGCCACGAAGTGAAGTGAAGCAGCCATGCACTCTTTTTAACCAATGAATCCCACCAAAACACAAAGGAAAAATCACACTACAAGCGTGACAAAGGGAAAACTCGCAGGCAAATACCATGCACAGAGTATGAAGACTAAAGCTCGGATAACCTAATAAATTCCAAACACCTGATTAACCTCTCAGATAAGGAACTTAAAATAGCAATATGGAAGATGTTTGAAAAGCATAGATCGATCTGAACAGAACACAAAGACAGAAATCAGAAAATTGCAAACTGAAATAACAGATCTGAAAAACATGGTAGCTCAACAGAAAACCTCAATGGATGGCCTCACCAGCAGGGTAATAACAGATGAGAAGAGAATCAAAATACTAGAAGATGTGATGCAGAAAAACTCAACACAACAGAAGAACCTTAAGACAAATGGAAAAGAACCTTAAGACAAATGATCAGGCAATGGAAAAAGTACTCAAGGAATGTGAACAGATGAAAATAGAAGTCTTTGATAAACTCAACAGAAACAACATAAGAATCATTGGAGTCCCAGAGACCCAGGTTGGAGAACTCCAGGAAGAATCAACTGTGAAAGACATCATCAAAGAGATACTCCCAGAGTATCAAATCCTGCATGCGCGAAGAGTACCAGCTAAAAGAGACCCAAAGAAAAACACCTCAACACACATCCTCATTACAATGACAAGTCACACAGATAGAGAGAATACTGAAAGCAGAAAGATCAAAAAGGGAAATCAAATTCAAAGGAGCATCCCTAAGACGTGCAGCAGACATGTCACAAGAAATTCGCAAGGCCAGAAGACAGTGGTGGGATACTGTGAGAAGACTGAAATGAATGCCTCACCAAGAATATTGCACCCAGCCCAACTCACGTTCAGGTTTGAAGGAAGAATACATAGCTTCATGGATAAACAACAGCTTAGAAACATCACAGATTATAAAACAGCCTTAAAGGAAAAACTTACAGGTCTACCCTAAGACAAAAGCGATCAACAAACACAGCAAACTTATCTACAAAGATGATATTAAATCCTATGGCAATCATCTCCCTCAATATCAATGGGCTAAATTCACCAATTAAAGAACATGGTGTGGCAAAATTGGTATAAAATTTGAATCCAACCTTCTGCTGCCTACAAGGAACACAACTACATAGTCAGAATAAACATCGATTCAAAATCAAAGGCTAGAGGAAAATCATCCACGGAACAACACCCTCAAAAATGCTGGGGTGGCCATATTAATATCTGATGACATAAACTTTATACTCAGAAAAGGGCTAAGGGACAAAGATGTACATTATCTACTAATCAAGCTATATGTGCAACAGGAATAAACCAGAATATTCAACGTATATGCACCCAATGAGAGACCAGCAAATTATCTAATACTGACAAATCTGAAAAAAGAAATCAATAATAACACAATAATTGTGGGAGACCTCAACATGGCCCTATCAACACTTGATAGGTCAATCAGACTGAAAACCAACAAAAACATACTACCCCCAAAAAGAATAATGGAAGAAAGAGGACTAGTAGATATATATAGGACACTCCATCCCAAAAAAAAAACCTGGAAAAAATTCTTCTCCAATGTACATGGGTCATTCTCCAGGATAGATTACATGCTGGCACATAAAACATACCTCCATAAAATCAAGAGGATAGAAATTTTGCAGGCTACCTTTGCTGACCACAAGGTTCTGAAATTAGATGTGAACTACAAAGCCACGCAGAAGAAGAAAAAGTTTAGCAATTGGAAATTACACACCCTGCTACTGAACAACCGGAGGGTCCTAGATGAAATAAAAAAGGAAATCAAAATTTTCCTGGGAACAAATGATAATGAAGACACAAACTGCCAGAATCTATGGGACACAGCAAAAGCGGTCCCAAGGGGAAAATTTATAGTCTACAAACACACATAAGGAAGGAAGAAGGGGCATAACTGATAACTTAATGACACAGCTCACAAAATTAGAAAATGACAAACAAAAGGAACCAAAAATAGGGAGACAGAAGGAAATAACAAAGTGAAAGCAGAACTCAATGAAGTGGAAAACCGAAAAACAATCCGAAAGATCAATGAAAGGAGAAGTTGGTTATTTGAAAAAATAAACAAGATTGATAAACCATTGGCAAAATTCACAAAGAAAGAGAGAGAATGAAATCTGATAACCCATATTAGAAATGCTGGTGGGAATGCCGTCTAGTTCAACCTTTATGGAAAGCAATATGGAGATTCCTCCAGAAACTGGAAATCGAGCTCCCACATGACCCAGCTATACCACTCCAAGGAATATACCCTAGGAACACAATAATACAATACAAAAATCCCTTTCTTACACCTATATTCATTGCAGCACTATTTACCATAGCAAGACTCTGGAAACAGCCAATATACCCTTCAACAGATGAATGGCTAAAGAAACTGTGGTACATATACGCAATGGAATATTATGCAGCTGTCAGGAGAGATGAAGTCATGAATGTACATGATGTACATGGATGTACATGGAGTCTATTATGCTGAGTGAAATAAGTCAGAGAGAGAGAAAGATGCAGAATGGTCTCACTCATCTGTGGGTTTTAAGAAAAATGAAAGACATTCTTGCAATAATAATTTTCGACACAAAAGAGAAAAGAG
>PVKC010022336.1:0-17749 GCA_004027635.1 Crocidura indochinensis
CCCTCTCCCTTCCCATACACGTACCATTTTTATTTTGGGGCCATTACCCCACTCCCTTTATTGCTGCCAAAACCACATGGGCTAGGGGCTGGCCTGAATTGAACACACGCCTCCCCATCCCATACCCCTTCTGTGTGCGGTTTGAAAACTTTTGTTGATTTTTCGTTCTGGTTTTTTTTTTTCTTTTTCTGAATAAAAAAAGATTCTAACAAGGTGTGTGGTTTTAGCTGGGTGTCAGGATGGAGGCTCAAGTATTAAAGTTGATTTCCTTTAGATGCAGAAAAGCTAATGCATTAAAGTCTAGGAGTGACCCATCATTTCCATGTCAGGGACGTGCACCTGCTTTGAGCCTACGTGGCCGGGTATCCTATCCGAGCCCTTCATAATAGAATTTCTAGGCTGTCATTAGTTGGCAAATGGAGAGTCATACAGGCCAGAGAATGGGTCTAGGCTGTGGGCAAGACAGGGCCAGTTGAGTCACCCTTGTGTGTAGGTGGAGTGCTCCCCTACTCCCTTGAGTTACAACTGCCTGACAGGTTAGTAGCTCCTGGAATTCTTTTGCCTCTTTATGCCATATAGAGAAGCAGTCTCAAAGAAGAATCTCATTCCCTTTAATTCACAAAAACAATTTTATTAGTCCAGGAAATGAAGGCTCAGTTCTGTATGAACACATACCCTCACATCTCCTCATAAAAGATGGGGGTAAGGAAGAAACCTGGGGTGAAAATAGTCCTTGATTTTTCCCTCACTCAATATAATAGACTGAAGAAGGAACAGGCTGTGCAGATTTGGTCACCAAATGGGGTGTGGGGGAAACACTTATCAGACCAGGATGGTAGCTGAAGAGGAAGAAAGTGGTGGGTCTGCTGACCCAGGAAAAACAAGAGGGGCTGGGGCTAAGGAGCCAAAAGATGCGGGGAGTGTAGGGCTAGAACCAAGAAGTGGAGTACGTTCTGAGGTAGGGTGGTCCCCTTCCTCATCACCCTCTTGCCCCTGAGTTTCATCTTGTTCCTTGTCCTTGGGACCCCTATGGACCAGCTGCTTGCAGATAGGGCAGGTTTTCCGTGTCTGAGTGAGCCAGGGGTCTACACAGCGGCTGTGGTAGGCTGTGGAGAGGAGTAAGGTTAAGCACTTAGTGTCTATTGGTGGGATGGCGACACATAAAATTGAGGACCTCACCATGAGCACAGGGCAGCACTCTTAACTTGTCCCCGTCCTCGTATTCATCTAGACAGATGACGCAGACATCATACTGATCTCCTAGGAGGAAAAACAATTTCTTTGCTGAAAAATGGACCAATACTAGATCACTCATATTGGGTGATATGATAGATAGCATAGCGGCAGGGTGTTTGTCTTGCATGCAGCCTATCCAGGAAATCCTGGCATCCCATATGATCCTCTGGCCGGCCAGGAGTAACCCGAGTGCATCCAGGTGTGACACACACCCCCCCCCAATAGAAAAGATAAATCCTGCAAAACGAGTTAAAACCACTTGAGATTACGGTAGAGTAAGGCCAAGGAGGAAAATGAAACAGCAAAGAGAATTGGAGGTAAGGGGGTGAGGGGAAGTGGAAAGAGGAGCGGAAGGGGGGGGGGGCAGAGCTTCTGTTATAGCCTTATATGGACAGCAGAGGCTCTAGAACCTAAAGACTCAGCCTCTTCTTACCTGTTTCATCCTTCTGGGACTATTCTCCATTTTTCCTGCTTGCTTCATTTTCTTCCCCATAGCCAGAATTCCACTCAATGACAGTACTAGGGATTGATTAAAAGGACCTCATACACTCAAGGCAGTTCTATCACTGAACCACATGCCGGCCTTTTATCATTGCATTTCTCTGGCTGCTCTAGTATTCTGTACCCGAGTAAAGGGAAGTGAAAGTAGTACCGCGGGTTCTTTGAGCCATCTTTTTTGCTCCTTATCTCCTGGGTTCAAATTCCTCCAAAACAGGTAAACTGAGTAAGATTCTCCTCTTCCCCCATACCCCCTCACCCTTCTGATAGTCATGGGTAGGAATCTGTTTCAGTTGCTCTTTGGTCAGTCGATTCCTCTGAAGCCGTTTCCGGTGCTGAATACAACGGACCATCTGAGGGAGAAAGTTTCAGGTTTAGGGAACAAATGGAATATCCCCATCTCCCAACCTCAAATCCAATCAGGCTTTAAAGGCCTCATTATGCTCCCTGGGCTACTTACCATTACTGCTCCCATAGCCAAAACCAGAAGTCCTACAATCCCTGTGAAAGGGATGAGGTAATAGCCTAAGGGAAAGCTACTGTCTGGGACCAGAAGCACCTGAGCCCTGGAAAAAGAAAAACCAAGAAATTTAGGGGCAGAAAGAAAACTACAGGCTGACAGGGCTGGAGCACTAGCATAGCAGGTAGGATGTTTGCCTTGCATGTGGCCAACCTGGGTTCAATCCCTGACATCCAATATCTCCCCCTGAGCCTGCCAGGAGTGATTTCTGAATGTAGAACCAGGAGTAACCCCCGAACACAACTGGGTGTGGCCCAAAAACAAAAAAGAATAAAAAATAGGCTAAATAGTTGGAATACTAAAGACTATCCACCAGGTGAGAATGGAAATGTTACAGGATGACTGGGGAGATTGTTCGAGGGTTGGAGGACATGCAAAGCTATACTGGAGACATAAGTTTGATCCCAGGCACCACATGGTGGTGTCCCCCACCCTCAAGTGCTCAAAAATGAAGGAAGGCACACATCCTACCCCTTATCATAGACGAAGAGGGCACGCAGGTATTCGGAGCTCGTCTCCCCAATAAACACAGATGGGATCCAGATCTGCTGCTGGATTTCCTCTGTAGGAACCAGGACATTGTATCAGGACCTAATCCTCCACTTATCTCTCTCTTTTTTTTTTTTGGTTTTTGGGTCACACCCGGCAGCGCTCAGGGGTTACTCCTGGCTCTAGGTTCAGAAATTGCTCCTGGCAGGCCCGGGGGACCATATGGGATGCTGGGATTCGAATCAATGGCCTTCTGCATGAAAGGCAAACGCCTTACCTCCATGCTATCTCTCCCCCCATCACCCTCCACTTTTAAAATCCTTTGATAAGACATTTGACTTATTTCCACATAGTACCCAATGGGATAACTCTTCTCCCTAATTCTGCAGCCATCTAAGTCTCAATATTAACTGAAAACCCAGCCATGAAGATACTTTAGCCTTGGGGCCCGGGAGATAGCATGGAGGTAAGGCGTTTGCCTTTCATGCAAAAGGTCATCGGTTTGAATCCCCGTGCCTGCCAGGAGCAATTTCTGAGCATGGAGCCAGGAGTAATCCCTGAGCACTGCTGGATGTGACCCCAAAAAAAGATACTTTAGCCTTACCACTATTCCACACCATGTTCAGAAGTTCATTGGAATTTACATTGTGTACCACAGCTGCACCATACCCAGCCTTCTGGGCATTGAGGACCTAGGGAGACAAGGCAAGGAAATAAGAGGCCATCACAGGTCTTGCCTCCCTTTGTTCCTGGTATTTATTTTACCCTCAGCTTCCCTGCTCCCTCTCCACATTCAGCAACCTTGAGGTCAAAGCTGCAGTCGTATCTTCGAAGCAGTGCAATAAAGACTGACCCGTTGACTGGGGGTGGTGGGGCAATGGAGCTGCAGGCATTGGCTGGGTGAGCCTCCACAAGGAACCCCTAAGGAAAAGCAAACAGAAATTGATTTTCATCTTCCAAGCTCATTTTTAAAGATACATTGAATTTTCTGGCTCACATTCTCTATCCCTTCTAGAATTTGAACCCACGTGAGAAGTCAACTTAAGATTCTCAAAGATGGAATTATTAAGTCCCTCCTTATTCTTGGAAAATACACTCCATGATTGCTAGCTCAAAGCACGTGTATGCAGGCATTGCATATTGGACCCTAGATTTGCTTCATGGTAGCACATGGTGCTCCTAAGCACTGCCAGTAGCAATCTGCACACTAAGAGCAGTTCCCTTAAGTGCCACCAAGTATGGACCCAAAACTAACTTGGGGAGGGCATTTGGGGCTATACCCCATTGTGGTAAGTAAGGTCTTACTCCTGGTGGAGCCTTAGGGGACCATATGTGGTACCAAGTATCAAAGTGCCAAGTGCATAACTGAACACAGCTGGCTGTGTACAAGCTGTAAGACAGCATTCCTTCTCTTTCCCCATGCCAGAAAGTATATTTCAGAGAACTGGAGAAGAGTGGGTAAGGTGTTTGCCTTTCATACAGACAACTTGGGTTTGATTCCTGGCATCCCATTTAGTCTCTATGGTACTACCAGGAGTGAACCTGAACACAGAGCCAAGAGTAATCCCTGACTATAAGCAGATGTGGCTCAAAAAAAAAGTATGATGAAGGTAATACCAAGTCCAATATAATCTTCTACACATAAGACCCATGAGAAAATTTATAAAATAGGCACAGGAGGGACAGTAATAGTGGAGTGGGCAGGGCATTTGCTTTGCATACAGTCGACCCAGGTTTGGTTTTTGGGTCACACCCAGCAGCGCTGAGGGGTCACTCCTAGCTCTCATCTCAGAAACTGCTTCTGGCAGGCACGGTGGATCATATGGGAAGCAGGGATTTGAGCCACGTCCTTCTTGGGTCGGCTGCCTACAAGGCAAATGCCCTACCGCAGTCAAATCAGGTTTGATCCCTAGCAACCCACATGATCCCCTAAGCCTGCCAAGCATGATTGCTGAATGCAGAACCAGGAATAACCTGAGTATAGCAGGTGTGACCCAACCCCCGCAAAAATATTAGACACAGTAAAAGATTAACTATTAGAACAATTATAACATGCACTAATAGCTTTATTTGGGGACTAGATAGTAAAGCAGGTAAGAGCACCCTTACTTGCCAGTCGGGGTTCCATCTGCAATGGTATCCTCAACCCCACCAGGAGTGATCCTAAGCACAACCAAGTATGGTCCCAAAGTAAGACAAATACTGTAGTCCCTGGGCTAGCAGTTCAGTGCAATTGATTGAGGATGCAAAACCCATGCTTCTTAGGTGCTGAAGAGCCCAAAGACCCTGGTACTACTGGGGGTCCAAAATACCTTTTAAGAGGTTAGAGATAATATTGCAGGAAGAGCAATTGTCTTGCATGTGGCTAACCCATGTTCCATTTCCTAGCACCACATATAAGCCTGAACAAGAGTGACTCCATAGAGCAAAGCAGAGCCAATAAGAGACTTTTAAGTATCATGGATATGACCCAAAATACCAGAAGGAAGGGGAAAAGGCAAGTTTTTTTTTGTTTTTTGTTTTCTTTTTTGGTTTTTGGGCCACACCCAGTGACGCTCAGGGGTTACTCCTGGCCATGCGCTCAGAAGTCGCCCCTGGCCTGGGGGACCATATGGGGCACGGGGGATCGAACCACGGTCCGTCCAAGGCTAGCACGGTAAGGCAGGCACCTTACCTCCAGCGCCACCGCCCGGCCCCGAAAAGGCAAGTTTTTAATGGTTTTTGATATGTTTGTTTTGTTTTTGGGTCACATCCCGTGGTCCTGAAGGATTACTCCTGACTCAGCGCTCAGGTCTCAGAGGATCATATGGGATGCTGGGATTTGAACCAACATCGTCCTGGATCTGCTGGGTGCAAGGCAAACGTCCTAAAACTGTGCTATCTATCTCTCTGGTCCCTTAGTGGTTATTTTTTGGGCGGGCCAAAACCAGTGATACTTAGGGCTGACTCCTGCCTCGGTGCTCAGGGATCACTCCTGGTGGGGTTCAGGGAACCATACAGGGCTGCTAGGGATCAAACCTGGGTCAGAAGTGTTGAGGCAAGTACCCTACCTACCTACTATAGATTTAGTCCAAAAATACTTTAAAAAAAATTGGGGGGGGAGGAGGTGGTGTCACACCCAGGGTTAAAATATAGGCCTCTTACCTGCTAAACAACTAAGGGCTGGACAAGGGCCCAGCTATGCTCCGAGCTTATTCCTAACTTTATATTCAAGGAATCAGTCTTGGCAAACTTGAGGGACCATTTGGGGTGCTGGGGACTGAACCAAGATTGGCTCTGTGCAAGACATGTACTACCTTTTTTATTTATTTATTTATTTATTTATTTGGTTTTTGGGTCACACCTGGCAGTGCTCCTTGCTCTACACTCAGAAATCGCTCCTGGCAGGCTCGGAGGACCAAATGGAATGCCGGGATTCGAACCACTGTCCTTCTGCATGCAAGGCAAACACTTTACCTCCATGCTACCTCTGCAGCCTCAAACTTTTAAAATGTTTTGACTAACTTAACTATGGACAAAGGAGACCATTGTAATCAAATATCCCTTTACAGTACACTGCTATTATACTCCCTGTTCCAAATAACCTCCACATTCAAAGCAAAATAGAATTCCATCAATTTCCCAGTCATCCGTGTCACTTTCTCTCGTCATGTCATATTTCGTTATCCAGTATATCACTACACACCTACAGAACGCACGTCTAATAACTGTTCAGGCAACTATGCCACAGCTTATCTACCGCCCGACTCTAGCTTTGGCATGCTCTTGACACAGTGAGGAAGGGCTGTTAGATTGCTTATCTAATTCAATGCTCGCAATATGAGGTCACTTCATTAACCTATTTTATACTAAAATAAACTAAGACTCGGCGTTGGCTTGTACAAGGTAATCAAACCAAAGAAATACTGACCCAAACCACCCCTGGCCCATGCCTGTTGGGACACTTAGTGGTCGAGGTGGAGACACTCGGTCTTCTCCCTCTACGTTCTAGATTCCACGCAGAAAGCAAGAGATTTCTGCTTTGCACAAGGGCAAGGCTCCATCCACTCTTAGCGAGCGATGGTTTGGTGGGACGTGGGCGGAGGGAAGAAAGTCACCTGCAGGCCCTCCTGGCTCAGAGCGGCCCCGAAGAGCGCCGGGAGGTCCGCGAAGTCCATGCTGGCGTTGTGGCCCACGGTCTGCGGGCAGAGGGCTCCCTTCAGCCCGCACGTCCGGCGGCCGCTCCCTCGCAACTCCCGCGCCTCCCTCGCAACTCACCGCTCGGATCAGCCCCCGGATGGGCGCCGCGCCCCACAGCACGGCGGCCACGACCACGGGCAGCGCGAAGGCCGCGGGGTGCATGGCCGCGGGCGAGCCGATGGAGCGGAGGCCGCGTCCGAGTGCCGGGACGAGCCGAGCTCGGCGCCCTCTGCGCCGCTCCGGGGACCCCAGGGGTCTCGCTCCCCCAGGCTCCACGGCCCAGCTACATGGGGCCACGGGGAAGCCCGGCTCGAGGGGCGAGGCGCCTGGCGCGCTCGGGGGGGCCGGGCCGGGAACGAGAAGCGTCCGCCAGTCCGAAGGCGTGACACCGAGCCTGGCCGGGCGCCCCGGGGAAGGGAAACCTGGGGAGGGGGCGGGGAGGCGGGACTTCCGGCCCCTGCGCGCTTCCGGTCAGGCCAGTCGGGACGCGGTGCGGGAGCTGGACTTCCGGGTCTGAAAGACAGTCAGAGGCTGGAAAGGCGCGCCCGCCCATAAGACGAGCCCGTCGGCCCCTCCGAGACCAGAAAGCCAAAAGGCCTTTCAGTGGAGAGCCACAAACCTCTCGCCTCGCCTCTCCGCCGCCGCGACCGCCACGATGCCCCGAAGTCTCGCGAGATCCTCGGCACTCCTCCCGGCAGCCACGGCCCGGCTAGTCTATCGCGAGAGGCTCGCCTCCTCTCTCGGTCTCGCGAGACCTCCACGCCGGTTCTCAGTTTCCCGCGGCTCCAGTTGGAGCGAAACAGCCTAGGCCGGGCGGGCGGGCGTCCCCCCCCCCCGCCGGCCACGCCCCCTCCCCGAGCCCGTCTCCGAGCCCGCCTTCGGACGGCGCCGCCTTCTCCCGAGCACCTTTGCGCCGCATGCCCGCGCCTGCGCCCGCTTCCCCCAGCGCCGGGCCCGAGAGGCTGAGGGGCGTGCGCGCGCCCTCGCCCCGTTTGCGCGCGCGGTGTCACCTTGGGCGCGCGCGTCGGGGCCCGGGACCGGAGGGCCTTTGGGAGCGATGGCGGCGACTGCGAGTCCCGGGGCCGGCGGGATGGACGGGAAACCCCGGACCTCCCCCAAGTCCGTCAAGTTCCTGTTCGGGGGCCTGGCCGGGTAAGCTCAGGCCCCAGGAAAGGGAACGGAGGCGGCCGGGATGGGTGCAAGGAGTCGGGCCCGGTCCGCCTTTGGATCTGCTTCCAAAGACCCAGCCGAGCCAAGACGGGCTGAATGCCCTCCCTAGCGTATTCCCAGGTTCTTCGTGTCCGCCAAGAATCTCTTTTCCTATTGCAAGGCCCCTACTGTTGCATGTAGGGCTATTGCACGGGCCCCTTAGGACTACCTGGGTTTCCTAATCCGTTGGCGCCGCTGAGCCATTCTGTATTCGACTTCAGGTCACTGCATGACATTGGCAAACTGCGTGCAGTCTTAGGTCATCAATGTCCAATTTTCCTTTCGTCCACTTGCATGGAGTCCCAGGTCACTGCTTGAACCCCTAGGGAGCTGCGCTTCAGTTGCATGACCGCTGCTGGGTTACTGAACTTTTAGACCCATTGCATCCAGACTCATATACACGATCATCAGTCTTCTGAACAGCGACATGACAGTCATTGTCTAACAGCTTGCTACCAAACTCCTGTGATCAATGCTAGATTTGGATCTGCCCCACTGACTATATTCCCTTCATCCCCCAGGATGGGAGCTACGGTTTTTGTGCAGCCCTTGGACCTGGTGAAGAACCGTATGCAACTGAGTGGGCAAGGGGCCAAGACACGCGAATACAAAACCAGCTTTCATGCCCTTACCAGCATCCTGAAGACAGAAGGACTACAGGGCATTTACACTGGGTATTTTAATCACAGGAAGTGGGGCTAGGTTGTGGGATGGTAGTTGCTACAAATTGGCCTGATGCGCTGACCCCTTCATTCTTAGGCTGTCAGCTGGTCTCCTACGCCAGGCCACCTACACAACTACTCGCCTTGGCATCTATACTGTACTGTTTGAGCGCCTGACTGGGGCTGATGGTACACCCCCTGGTTTCCTGCTGAAGGCCCTGATTGGCATGACTGCAGGTGCAACTGGTGCCTTTGTAGGAACACCAGCTGAGGTGGCTCTTATTCGCATGACTGCTGACGGCCGGTGAGTTCCAGGTCTGAGCCTGCCCCAGCCCCATTCCCTGGAATATAGGATAAACTAACTGATCTCTTTTTGCTTGTGGCTATATATGGCAATGCTCAGGGACTACTGCCAATGTTGTGCTCAGGTCACTCTCAGCAGTGTTGAGAAATCATAAGGTACCAGGATTAAAACCTAGGCCTCTTACCTGCAAAGCAAGTAAGGGCTGGACAGGCGCCCAGGGAAGCGGGCCCCCAGGGACGCTGACTGCAGAGGCAGTGGGTGAATGGGAGTTCCAGCATATCAGCCCGTTGTACCTCTTTCCTAGCTCAGGACTCATCTCTTCTAAATCTAAAGCTGAATATTCACCTCTTCTGGCTCCTTACTTTGCAACCTTGACACAGTTGTCTATCCTGAGTTTGGCCTTTCCTTCCTACCTTTTTACCAGGCTTCCACCTGACCAGCGCCGTGGCTACAAAAATGTTTTTAACGCCTTGATTAGAATCGCCCAGGAGGAGGGAGTGCCCACATTGTGGAGGGTGAGTGAAGGGGGTAGAGACTTGGGGATATAGAGTCAGATATTGAGCATTTCTGACTCTACTCTCCTTTCTCTCACCCCAGGGTTGCATCCCTACCATGGCACGGGCTGTTGTCGTCAATGCTGCCCAACTTGCTTCCTACTCCCAATCCAAACAGTTCTTACTGGATTCAGGTGAGATCTAGAACTAGACTCTGCTCCTCCTCGACTCTGAGCTTGATCTGTGCTAGTCTTGAGCTGACTACCATACCTTGTTCCTCCTCCCTCAGGCTACTTCTCTGACAATATCCTTTGCCACTTTTGTGCCAGTATGATTAGTGGCCTGGTCACCACTGCTGCCTCAATGCCTGTGGACATTGTCAAGACTCGGTAAGTGAACAGCCACGGGCCTGGAGAGGGGTGGGAGAGCCTCAGTGATGTCTCTCATGGCCCTGCCTACTTTCCTTCAGCATCCAGAACATGCGCATGATTGATGGGAAGCCAGAATACAAGAATGGACTGGTGAGAAAGTTGGGCCAGTGGCTTGAGCTGGAGGTCTGGTTTTGGGAGGGTATCTGGTCAGTGGGACAGGACCTCAGGCCAGGTCCTAGCCCAACACCTTGCCTGCCTGTCTAGGATGTACTGATGAAGGTCATCCGCTACGAGGGCTTCTTCAGCCTGTGGAAAGGCTTTACACCATACTATGCCCGCCTGGGCCCTCACACCGTCCTCACCTTCATCTTCTTGGAGCAGATGAACAAGGCCTACAAGCGACTTTTCCTCAGTGGCTGACATGTATGAGAGTTTGGAGCTTATGTGCTGGAGCTCCCACTCACCTACTGCACCTGCAGTCAGCCTGCCCCTGGGGGGCCTGGACTCTGCTTCCCTGGGCCCCTGTATTTATTCCCTCCACTGTGTGACTCCCTCCTCCACAGTAAAGGACTTTGGTCTATTCTGTTCTTGCTCCCACTTGCCCTGCTTGTCCAGATCTTCAGTCTCTGTCCCTGGCTGTTCCTTGGTAAGGGTAGGGGGAGCTGGGAAATGAGAATTTCTAGTCTCTTCTTGATGTTAGCTTTAGAGCATCTAGGACAGCAGAAGATCACCGTTCTCAGTGGGAAACCAAGGCCATGCTGAGGGGACTGGAGAGAACAGGAGGCCTGCGGATGGTCCGACAGTCTACAGCAGAAAAATGTAACCTACCTCATTAAGGTTGTAATCAGTAAATTAGATTGGTGACACCCCCAAATGTGGAGAGCAGGGGGAATTAGGAATGGGGAAGAGTTTGGACAAAGAAACAAATGCGACTGGGGAAAATAAAATGAAGTTTTCAAGAAAAAATTATTAAACAAAAAGCATTGAGAGGGGGCTGGAGAGATAGCACAGCAGTAGGACGTTTGCCTTGCAAGCAGACGACCCAGGACCAATGGTGGTTTGAATCCCAGCATCCCATATATGGTCCCCCATGCCTGCCAGAAGCGATTTCTGAGCAGAAAACACCGAGGGTGTGCCCTCCCCCCCCCCCAAAAAAAAAAGGGCACTGAGAGGTTGGAGAGTACAATGGATAAGAAGCAGTGCTTGATTTGCACATGGTCAACCTGGGTTCAGTCCTCTTGAGTGACTAGTGATTCTTTTTTATTTATTTATTTATTTATTTTGGTGTTTGGGCCACCAAACGGTGACACTCAGGGGTTACTCCTGGCTAGGTGCTTAGAAATCGCTCCTGGCTTAGGGGACCATATGGGACACCGGGGAATCGAACCGCAAACAAACAGTCCTAGACTCTACGCACAAGGCAGATGCCTTAATCCCTGTGACACCACTCTGGCCCCTGGAGTGATTCTTGAACACATCTGAGTTTGGCCAAAAAACAAAAGTACCCACTGATTTTATGCAAACACTGTGCAAATCAGTCTTGTTGCAGCAGTTGAGGGGTTGAGGAAATCTAAAACTACAGGCACCTGTGCTGCCTCCCAGATCCTCACTTAGGAATGCAACAGATGCATATGCCTGAATAATTTCATATAATCCCCAGAAAAATGTACCTTTGGGTCTGGTGACTCCTTCTGTAGCCCAAAAATGGAGGGACTAAAAAGAAGGGAAGACTGTTGAGTGGGGTGGAGTAGTAGGATGAATCATGGCTTGTGGGATTTAGTGTGGGAGGAATCAGACCCTTCAAGTTTTTTTTAAAAGGAAGTTGATGGCAGAGGCCAATGGCCTGGACCAGAAAAAATGACAAAATTGACAGTTTTTTTTTTTTTTTTTTTTTTTTTTAGCAGGTAGTGTATTCTTCCTAGGCCATTAAAGAGTCTAAAAATCTCTTGAGGCATGAGAAGGTCAGCTGAAAGGCTGGGTAATGAGAAGCCTAAGGACTTCATGCCAGGCCAAGGATAGGCAAGCAGCAGGTGGGAACTGTCCCCTGGGCAAAGCCTCTCAGTAGAAGAGGAGGACTCAGATATCTGGCACCCCATGTGAGCCCTCCCACCAGGGCTCACATTAACCCTTCTATGCATGTGCTGTCCTTGACCATAATGGCTCCTTTGAAACATACACCTTGTCTGTAAGGAGTTCCAATTCCAGAGAATTTAACACAAACAACTAGGAAGGTGGGGTCATTGCTTAAATGAATTGGTGCATTTGGTCTGGTGTAGGAAAAGTGAGACCTGTGCTTAGTAGCAGTTAACTGGACAGATGGGGCCAGGTAAATATCTGTCAGGAAAGATGGAATTGATAACAAATGGGGTCAAGTACAGAGCAATCCTTGATTGCCAAGCAGCTCAAGAGTGTCTTCACACAACAGGTAAGGTACTTACCTTGTAGGCAGTGATCCCCAGCACCACATATGTTTTCCTGAGCCCTGCTGGGAATGATACCTAAGCACAGAGCCAATAGTAAGCCCTGAGAATCTCCATGTGTCCACCCCCCAAAAAAGGGGGAGTTTATCCTTTATACAGGAAAGAATTTAAAGTATAAAAAATAGGCAGTCAGGTTTTCAAATTTAATAGATCCTTCATGCATCATCTGGAATGGGGTCTCCTAGAGCCAGAAAGGCTTAGGCTTTACTTCTATTTGAATGCCAACCCTTATTTGAAACAAGACTGAATCTCAAGAAAGCCTCATCCAATAGGTAAGGAGAATGGCAGAATCCATTACACTAGGGGAGCAGAAGTAGTGACTTCCCTTTCCTGAGGCCTACCTTGATAGCAGGAAATAATCAGAGACTATTGGATAAAATGTACCAAGATGCCATGTACCCACAGGCCCTACCCTGCTGACATGGGCAGTTCAGGAGAGTTGCATTTCTGAGGCTGCAGGGGCAAGTAGGTACCAGTTCCATTCTTGATAAAGTAAGGTTATAGACAAGAAAATCTGAATAGTGTCAATAAGCTTCAGAGAGACTTAATAAGCTAGAATTGATACTTGGTGTAACCTGGGGGAGAGGAGGAAGCACCCCTAGGCAGGGAGAGTGCAAGTCAAGACTGGAGTCCTAGTAAGTGTAATGCAAGCAGTTGAGAGTGTTAGTGATAAGTACACCACCCATTCCTAATAAAGTAAAAAAAAAAAAAAACCTGATATTTTATTCTACAAATATGGTGGAAAATTAGAAAATGCTATGCAGTGGAAAAGAAGATAAAGACCATACACGTAATACCACCAGATACAATCAGTTCCTGTATCTTGATAAATCTGTTTTCTGTAATACAGTTACATACAGAAACTTTTTTGTTATTTGCTGTTTTCTAAAACTAGTCCCCCAAATAGTGGTAATGTCCTGATGATCTGGGAGATTTCCCTCATTACCTGCTCTCACCAATTCTCCCCATCTCCCACATAGCTTAGGAAACTTGGTTCTATGATCTGTGCAATTACTCCACCTCATAATCCTTATCATTTGCTCACGTGATGTGAAGAAGAAATTCTCAACAATAAGAAATGATCAAGTGCTGTAGGCTTTAAAAAAAGAAAGAAATGATCAAGGGCCAGAGAGATTACAGTAGGTAAAGCACTAACTTGCCATACATGTGCCTGACATAGGTTCAGTCCCCAGCATCATATATGGTCCCCTGATCACAGAGCCAGGAGTGGACCCTTGTTTCTTATCTAACACCCCGCCCCCCATTAGTTACCAATAGGAAGACCTATCACACTATTTCCCTTAGAGGCTGTGGCCAGAGTACCTAACACCGACTGTACCTAGTAGGTCCTGACCACGACCCACACTCAGGGCTGAGGGCCTCCGGCCTGCTACTAGAGGCCCCACACGCCCATTAGATCGAATCCACAGAAAGAGGCTGGAGCGGAAAATAGGGAGTGAACCTTCAAGAAATAGCAGCCAGGCCCGGGGTACTGTCACTTGCCTTCCCCTCTGCAGCTCCACATGTGCAGAATACATGGAGGTGTTCAGGGCAATCAATGGACTGAAGTCTAGGGCCTGTGGTTTCACATGCCAGACCCAAATAAGCAGTAGGATGAGGATCACAGAAGCCAAGAGGAGCCAAAGGAGATTCAAGATATAGAAGCCCAGAGGGAAGAGACAGCAAGCATCTACATTTAAACGGTGATTTCTAGAGTAACCCAAGTTTCCTTGACGTATTCCAAGGACATTCGAAACATTGATAAATTCAAAGAGAAGTGTTGTGGCAGGTTCTAAGGTGGTTGGGAGTGAGGTAGGTGTGGAGGTTGTGGCTGATTCTGAGATGACCTGGGTTGTACAAGACTCTAGAGTAGTTGAGCTTGTAGTTTCTGGACTGATTTGGATTGAGGGTTTTGGGGCTGCTGATGATATGATCGGTTTTAAAGTGGTGGATATTGGGGTTGTAGATTCTGTGGGTTCAGGAGTAGTGTAAGTCATGGTAGGCTTGGGGGTGGTGTGGGTTGTGGTGGGCTTGGGCGTGGTGAGGGTTGTAGTGGGTTTGGGGGTGGTGTGGGTTGTGGTAGGCTTGGGGGTGGTGTGGGTTGTGGTGGGCTTGGGCGTGGTGAGGGTTGTGGTGGGTGTGGGGGTGGTGCGAGTTGTGGTGGGCTTGGGCATGGTGCGGGTTGTGGTGGTCTCAGGGGTAACTTGGGTTTTGATGGGTTCACTAAATTTTTGAGTTTGAGCAAATGTAGTGGATTTAGTGGTTAGTGGGAATGTGGTCTGTTTCTCAGTAAATTCTGGGATTGAAGTTAAGTCTGGCTTTTGTCTGTATAGAGAAGCAGTAGATGCTGAGTGGAGTAAGCCCCACTGGGTTGTATGAGCTTTGCTGTCGGTGGAGAACCTGACCACAGCCCTTGTGACAGGTACCTTAGCATCTTCCTGGTCCTCTTCATCATAGTTATCATAGTCATCTGTGTCATCCCCATCACCAAGAATGGGACAGCCCTTCCCTGGGTATGTGTAGACAGGAACTTTGGCCAAGTTGACACATTGCACACTTGCCACATTTGGGGTCATAGCCTTGACATCCACACCCTCCTTCCATAAATAGACGTTATTTTCATTATCTTTCAGCCAGCGTCTGAAGTAGAGGATTTCACAGTCACAGTACCAGGGGTTGCTGTGGAGAAAAGTAAAAGGCAGGAGGAGCTGTCCAAAGAAACCCTTTGGTATTGTACGCAGCCAGTTCCCTTGGAGGTAGAGTGTGTCCAGTTCCTCCAGCCCATCCAGGAGCCCAGGGGGCAGCTCTTGCAACTTGTTCTCAGCCAGATCGAGCTTCTTCAATTGGGAGGTGGGCACCAGGAGCCCAGGGGGCAGAGTCTTCAATTTATTGCCACGCAAATAGAGCTCATGGAGTTGACCCAGGCCATCCAGAGCCCGGGGAGACAATGAAGCCAGCTGGTTGAAGGAGATATCCAGGGTTATGAGTGCTGGTAGAGATCGTCCAAGCAAGGGTAGGCTTTTCAGCTTATTATGGGATATATCCAGGGTCTTTAGCTGTGGAAGTGTGCCATTAGTTTTCAGGTTGGTCAGCTGACTTTCACGCAGGTACAGCTGAGAAAGGCGAGTCAGATGTACCACAGAAGCCATGGAGAAAGTGCCCAGGGGGTTCTCACCCAGGAGGAGAATAGACGTGTCTGCTGCCAGGTCTGGAGGCAGTGCCTTCAGCCCCCGCTTCTCACAGTTCGTTTCTTTCTGGTTGGCCACTTCAGAGACCTCACAGATGGACTGGGAAGTGCTTGGCAGCGGCGGCAGCAGCAGCAACAGCAGCAGCAAGAGGGGAAGAGGCATGGGGACCTGTGGGCGAGAGAAACCTGAATGGACGTCAGGTTGCTGCTATTATTTTCCCAGGCCCCAAACTCCAACTGCAGCCTTCAAGATCCCATCCTCTTCCACACCCTCTTCCACACCTCCCACACTGTCCATGCACCTTTCCTATTTTCACCACCACTATCATCACCAAATCCTAAATACACTATTGGCTCCTAAACTGTTTCTCTCTTAGCCCTTCTTCCCCAGCTTACAGGCAGGCAGCAAGACCTCCAAGAACACAGCTTCACCCGGAGTGACAGGGTCCTTCGCTCTTTCAGCTCCAGGGAAGGTCTGGTTAGGAGCCGGAAGAGAACAGGCCTGGGGAGGAAATGCTAGCCTGATAAGTGCTCCTTTGACCCTAGGGACAGGGTCCCCCTCCAGGACACAGACCTTTATCATCTCCCTCCACAACTTTCCCCCAGCACTCTTTTGGCTCTTCTCTCTCCCACTTTCCTCCTACACTTGGGAGATTGGGAGTGGACTTCAACCACTACCCTCACCAAACTTTTATTAAGTTTCTCCAGCTGCCACTCTCACTTCCCCTTCACAGCTATATTCTTAGAGTTGCCAAATTTAACACTCACATGCCTTCCCTGCCTGCTTTCTCATTCTTCTCCCCTGACTTAGTGTTTGCCCAGGCCCCAGTGTTCCCCCAATCCTCAAGTACACTGAACACAACTTCATGATGACCTTCCCTGTTTTCTTTATTGCCATGGCCACGTCCAACTCTACCTTTCATTCTAAATCTTGCTCTCTCCTTTGCCAAGACTCTTCTCTGGAGCCAAAGAGATAGTACAGCGAGTAGGGCACTTGTGTTGCATGCTGCCAAACTAGGTGTGATCCTCAGAAACCCATATGGTCCCCTGCGCACCAAGAGTGATTCCTGGGCATCACTTCCTGGTGATGCTCAGGGGTTACTCCTGACTATGAGTGCAGAAATTGCTCCTGGCTCGGGAGACCAGATGGGATGCCACAGACTGAACTCAGGTTCCTCCTGGGTCAGCTTTGTGAAAGGCAAAAGACCTACCGCTGTTCTATCGCTCAGGCCCCGTATTCTTTTTTTTTAATTACCTAATTTATCTGGAAATTTCATCTTATAATTTCTTCCTCTGGAAAACCTTGTAAAACTTCCCACAATCAGAGCAGACACCTATTTCAGAAATTCAATCAGGGAGCTAGAGAGATATTATAGTAGATAAGTTGTGCCTTGTTTGTGGCTAGCCTGTGTTCAATCCTGAGTCTGCCAGGAGTGAACCCTAAGTACAGAGCCAGGAGAAAGTCCTAAATTGAGTGTGGCCCCAAAACAAAACCAAACAGAAAAGTCAACCAGCTGCCAGGTGTGGCCCAAAAACCAAAAGAAAACAAACAAACAAAAAAAGATAGTATAGTAATAATATCAAAAGACAATAGAGACAAGGGCCAGGAGGACTGGCCAATGGTAAGAAGCTAACCACAGGGCTGGAGCAGTGGCACAAGTGGTAGGGTGTTTGCCTTGCATGCACTAACCTAAGACAGACCATAGTTTGATCACTGGTGTCTCATATTTTCCTCCAAGCCAGGACCGATTTCTGAGCACATAATGATGATGTCCCCTGAGCATCACCGGGTGTGGGCCCCCCCTCCCAAAAAAAAAAAGCTAATCACTAAGAGTGGAGGAGTGCAGTTAGGGCAAGGAAGGGTTAGTATAAGAATGATAGTTGTAAATGATCTCTCTGGACAAGAACTGGGTGCTGAAATCTAGAGGTAAAGTGTTGTGCATGATGTTACCCCATCAGTAACAATATTGCAACAGTATCTGAAAGAAAAAAGGTAGAAGAAAATGGCCAGGGGGAGGATGAGGGTGGGGGCAAGCAGGAGGGAAATGTGCACCGATGAAGGGATGGGTGTTGGACATTTTATACTGAAATTCAGTCATAAACAACTTTGTATTTGTGTA
>PVKC010022337.1:0-17736 GCA_004027635.1 Crocidura indochinensis
GCTGATATTTCCACAAGTCTGACTCTCCGTGAGCTGTTCACTCGCCGATTCACCTCAGAACCGCTGGTTACTGGGTGGTAGACGCGTTCTCCAAGTTGGAGGAAAGAGAACTCGTCCTCCCTACCTCCGTTAGAGAACCTCTCCTGGGGTCGGATAACATCAGTTAGAAAATAGACAATGTGGAAATGGCAAAGTGATGACCAGTATGGATAATAAAAAATTTTATCCTATGAAAATTCAGACTAAGATACAGGCTGATTAATCTAACACTGGCATCAAAAGTATAGGCATTTTTGTCAGTAAAATATCAACCCGGACACATTACTTAGATACTCACAATCCAAATCAAAATCTTGACACTGATGATCAGCCGCCAGTGTTAAGTCCACAAGGGAGTCCTGATTCTGTTCAAAGTATGGACTCACGTGTTAGTGCCAACTCAGACAATGAACCACATTCTAGTACTGCACACCTCAGGCATCAGAGCCCTGTGCAGGGTACTTCTGCTAATCCGACCTCAACTCCATTGCAAACAGTATATGTTTCAAATTATGAACCACTTGAAATGGAGGATGTGGAATGGTTTAAGAAAGCATGTAAAGACTTTGGGGCTACCTCTCATATTGTCAGGAGGTATTAAGCATGTGGTGTCGAAAATCAATTTGGACTCTGCTGACTTTAAAAAACTTGCTGAAATATGCCTGCCATCTAAACAGCGAACCGAATGGAAAATGTTATATGCAGAGGGTGTGAAATCCAAACTATATAGTTCAGATGGACCAAAAAACGAGTGGCAGGGATTAATCTCTTGTATGAATTATTAATGGGAGAAAATCAATATTCAGATATAGAGACACAAGTGGCTTTACCAAAGAATATCTCAAAATAATTAAAGATATTGCATTATCTGCATGGGAAAGAATTGATACTAACAGTACTGGTAAGGGAACCTTTTTAAGAATCATCCAAGGTCCCCAGGAGTCTTATGTAGAATTTTTGGCTAAATTCAAAGTTGCTTTAAAAATACAAGTTAAAAATGATGAGGTGAGGAAATTTCTAGAAAAACCTTTGGCTTATCATAATGCAAATTGTATTGTCCATTGCAGGAAAAAGCTGATTTAAATGAATTTTTTATGCATGTAGGAAAGTTTATGATATGCTCCATTCATTAGTAAATTCAGATCAGGTGAAAACCGTTGCAATCACTAAAGGAAACATACCTCTTTATCAAAGGGGACAAAAAGTTGCCCCAAAACCAGGTCTCTGTCCAAAATGTAATAAGGGTCACCACTGGGCGAAAGACTGTAGATCTGGAAATACCCCTAATAAAAACATAGGAAGAGGTTTTAATACAAACCCTAGGAGACAATTTGCCTGCTACCATTGTGGAAAAAGGGTTATATTAAAAGGAATTGTCGTCTTTTGTTAAATTCAGCTCCTCCAGGATCTACAATTACAAAACAGGGAAACACCTACAGGGCCAATCCCCAGGCCCTTACAAATCAGGGGCAAAGTCATCAAACCATAATTCTTCCCGGCCCAGTCCAAGAAGATTAATCTCAATTAATGAATTAATACATGCCACATTGGGCAGTGCTGGGCTTGATATAACTTGCCCACTGGACATTACAATTTACCCAGGAGAATGCCCTTATATGTTTCACACAGGCATAGTGGGACCACCACCCCCAGATACAATGGGTTTGATTCTGTGCAGAAGTTCCCTTAATGTAAAAGGTATATCAGTAACCACAGGTGTTATTGATTCAGATTCAAAGGGATAAATTATTGTAGTTATCAATGTACCAGTTATTTGGACTTTTAAAAAAGGGGAGACAATAGCCAAAATAACAATAATACCTTCTGTTAAATTTGGGACTTCATATAAGATAAGAACTGGAGGTTTTGAATACACAGATTCATGCCAAACACCTGTTAGGGTCTCTGATTACTAAATGTAAAGATGAAAATACAATGGTTAAACTTAATATAGAAGGGCAATTCTTCAATGGCATGATATACACAGGTGCTCAGGTCACTGTGCTTTCTGATAAAGAATGGCCAGAAAATTGGTCTCTACAAGAGATTCCATATTCATTAAAAGGTATAGGAGGCCTTAGTTCTTGTTTGTTAAATACAAGAACCATGGTATTTTATGGCCCCCCAAAACCGAAAGACTATAATCAGACCTCATGTGGGCCCATTTTCACCATCCCTGTGGGGCCGTGATCTGCATAAAGATGGAAGGCAGAATCCCATATTCCATTTGCTCAAGGTGAGTCTGAACCTTCTCCTGAATTAAAATCCCCAAATTTTTGGTTGGGGCCACTGCCAGAAAAACCCTAGCACCAATAAAACTAAAATGGAAATCTGACAAACCAATTTGGATAGGCCAGTGGCCTCTTAAAACTGATAAATTAAAGGTGCTGACAGAATTAGTGGAAGAACAGCTAAAATTAGAACATATTGAGCCTTCCTTTTCCCAATTGAATTCACCTATATTTACCATAAAAAAGAAATCTGGTAAATGGAGATTTTTAATGGATCTGAGAGCTGTGAATTTATCTATGGAACCAATGGGGAAATTACAGACAGGTTTACCATCACCTGTAGTAATCCATAAGGAGTGGCCACTAATTATAATTGATTTAAAAGACTGCTTCTATCATATTCCTATTCACCCAGATGATAAACACCGTTTTGCACTCTCAGTTCCTTCTATTAATAATAACCACCTTTGCAGGCATTATCAATGGACTGTTCTCCTTCAGGAGAACATCCTTCAGGGCATGCTAAATTCTCCAACTATGTGTCAATTTTTTGTGGACAAAACTTTGACTCCTGCTCAGAAAGATTTCCTCAAGCTATAATTTATCATTATACCTATGATATTTTAATTACAACGAATAATGAAAACGATTAACAGAAATTATATGCTTATGTGATTGTTTGAAAATGGCAGGACTGAAAATAGCTTTAGAAAAATTACAGACTATGCACTGTATCAATACTTGCACTTTATTTTGGACAGAACATCAATAGTCCACAAAAATTTTCCATCAAATAAGAGAACCCAAAACCACATAATGACTTTCAGAAACTCTTGGGTGATGTAAATTGGCTCCGCCCAGCGCAAGGGAATCTCAAATATATAGCCGTTTAATCTGTTTAAAACTTTGGAAAGTAATCCTGCAATGGATAGTCCCAGAAATTTAACACAATCTGCTAAAAATGAATTGGACATTTTCTTGAACAGACTGCAAAAATCATTTCTCTTAAGATTTATCCCTGGAGATAAGGAATTTCTATTAATTTTTCCTACAAAAGAAACACCTACTGCAGCTTTTATGCAACAGGCTGGTCCTTTGGAATGGATATATTTACAACAAAAAGCCTCAGTTTTTGATATTACCTGCAACTAATCTCAGAATTGATTATCTAAGCAATACTCAGATAAATAGTTTTGTTAGATTTTGATCCAGATATAATAGTATTGCTAATACCAAAAAGAGGAAATTGAGTTAATATTGCCTCTTAATGAATCTCTACAAAGGACCTTCTCATATTTTACAAGAGATATTTCTTCTCATTATCCAAAGGAAAGACCTGGGACTTTTTGAAAATCTCAGTTTGTTATTTCTTCAATTGTAAGGGATTCTCCTATTCCCAATGCAAAAGTTTTTTATGTCAATGGATCAAGCGGGGGATGAGGCAGAATAACCGGAGAAAATATGAATATAATGATAGAAACCTAATATAAGTCTGCACAGAAAGTTGAATTAGCAATGTTTATTTATCTATTAGAAAATGTATCTGAAGCCATGAATGTCGTTTCTGATCATTTATGGTGAAAATTTGTGCCCGGTGATGGCCACTGCCTCCATCAATTCTCATAGTTACAACAACTTATTCAAAAAAGAACTGGACCTATCTTCATCATACATATTAGAGCTCATTCAAGTCTTCCAGGACCAATGGCTCAAGGAAATAAAACTGCTGATTTGTTGGCAATGCCTATATTTAAATCACCTGTAGAGGAACATTCAGCCTTACAAGCAAATGCTCATCGTTTACATGTAAATGATCAAATTCTATGGAGGAAAGCGAGAGAAATTATAGAAAGATGTAATATATGTGCCCCGTTAGCACAAAAGACTCATATAGCAGGAGCAAATCCAAGAGGCTTGCAGTCTAACGAATTGTGGCAAATGGATGTAACTCAAACAGAATTGTTTCCAAAAAAACATACCTTCATGTAGTAGTGGATACACATTCTCAATTTATTTGGGCAATTCCTATATCTTCCCAAAAATCTAAGGCAATTTGCAGTTTTCTTTTACAGTGTTTTTCTGTTATGGGTATTCCATATTCTATTTAGACTGATAATGGACCCTTTTATTTAAGCAAAACTTTTGAATTTTTTGTAAATAACGGCAGATAAAACATCTTAAAGGAATTTCCCACAATTGTCAAGGACAGGCTGTTGTGGAAAAAGCCCATAGAACTCTGAAAACTCAATTGCAAAAGAATAGAGACGTTTAATGCCAACAGAGCTGTTATCTTTGACTCTTATCACACAAAAATACCTAAATTTAACCCAGGGAGAGAGCTACATGCAGGGGAAAGACATGTTAAGGAAGGTAATCAGAGACAAGAAACAACAAATATTCCAATTTGGATAAAAGAGGATAAAAATGGATTGCTGGTCATCCCTCTTGAGAGGGAGGGGTTATGCTTATGTTTCTACAAATGACAACCCTCCCAAGAAATTTTGGTTCCCCTTGCACCTCGTTAGAAATCAGACTGGTGCTGATGATCAAGGTCAAGTTGCTGACTATAGAATACTCCCCACATCAAGTACAGAGTGCTCAAGATATTGACTGTTGTGGTGCTGCTGAGGTGACTGGAAAAGTAAGTGAGGGATTAACTTTCATGCCCCATATTCTCAGATATTCTGACAAAAGTGAAAAATCCTTATATCTGGAATACAAATAGAAAAACAGAAACCTGTTTTCACTGGATTACAAAATTTGGGTAACTCATGTTACATAAATTCAATATTGCAATGCTTGTATAATATTACGGACTTGACTCAGCATTTTTATCAAGATCATTATAAAAAAAGATATTAACAGAGAAAATCCAAAGGACATAAATGTAAATTAGCAGATGAATTTGGTCATCTCATCAAAATCATGGGAAAAGGATGCCCTAAGTATCAATCCTGAAAACTTCAAAGCAACAAGAGGTTTATTCAATGACCAATTTGCTGGACACAACCAACAGGATCCTCACGAATTATTAATGTTTCTTATAGAAGAACTACATCAGGATTTGCTTAAAAATTCAATAACACATAAAACTATGCATTATAGACAATGATAGATATGAACAATTTATGGCTTGCAAATCTATTATCTATGATATCTTTCAAGGATTGTTGAAATCTATACTACAGTGTCTTACATGTTACCAAAAGTCTGAGGTTTATGAAATATTTGTACAGTTGTCCCTGGCTGTCAAGTCTGCAAATAAATGTACTTTAGAGGAAGGCCTTGTTAAATAATTTTTAAAGAAGAAGATTTGAGAGATAACATTAGAATTCACCGTAATAATTGCAACAATAAAAGGGATTTTTCGAAGAAAACATATTTATGGAAAATACCTCATGTATAGATAATTCATTTGGAACGTTTTGGTTTTGATGGAAAACAGATTTAACAACTACACACTTATGTGGATTTTCCTTTGGAAGACCTTAATTTAGCAGAATTCACTCAGGAAGATAATAACAAGATTGAAAAAAATAATTTATCATTAGTATCAAATCATTTTGGTCTAGTTCATTATGGACATTGTACTTCATATTGTAAGATTGCAACAGAACAGTATAGGATTAATTTTGATGATAAGAAGATCAAGAAAATCCCTATTGCATCGGTAAAATCCACAGCAGCATAAATCCGTTTTATATTTCTCAGAGATCTACTATGAATACTTAATGATCATTTCCTTTATTTGTTGATTATCATTGATGTTTTATTGGTCATTTTTAGGTATGATTGCTTAATAGGAATGAATACAATGAATCCGCATTGTGGTTGCTTGTATGATGTATTATGCCTTAATTTCAATATTGTTTTAGGTCATTATTAATTAGAAAATTTTGCAATATATTGATGTTACTTAAGACCTATATAAGAGAAAGATTCTTAATCAAGTTAATGTTGCTTTATGATTGTGTATTGATATCTATTCATTTGGCAACTTTTGACTTTTCATTGTAACATCAGTGTTTTATTGCTCTCAACATAGATTTTGAGATGTAGGTATAATCATAGTTTTGATATAACCATACTTTTTGGGTAGACTCTGTTCATAGTAATCATTATTTTTGACTGATTATAATATATTTACTGTTTCTTATTGGCATTATGTAATTTTATGGTCATGTTGTGCATAATATTCTTGATCATCTAGATTGACTCGACCTTGACTTAAAAATTTTTTACTGTAATTTTTTGTTGTTTTGAAATATCCATCTAAACATTTTTTCCATTAATGTATTTTCAACGTTTTTTTTCTTGATTCAGTTAAAATTTTTCCTTTGACTTTATTTTGATTCCTGCCTAATAGATAATTATGGTAATTATCAGTGATTGTTATTCCCATAATTTTGTATAGTATGTATTTGCATGTCTCTCGGTCTTGTATTTTTTTGTATATGGCTCTCTTTTCTGACACTTTATCCCTTAATTTATTCTTTCTCACTATTCCTTTTTTCTTCCTAGTTGTTAGCGTTTTATTTGTAGGAATCCCATCACAATTGCAAGCCTCCTGATATCGAACTGAGGAATTCATCATTAACTGTTCCAATGCTGTTTCTTCTATTAAGTTGCAACTCGTCTTTCCGGATTCATCAAATGTCTTTGATTGGACATTTAGGAATTCATTACTCCTTATTTTTTTAGAGTAACTTTGGAATTGGTAAAAAAATTCTAACTTATATATTTGCATTTTCATGATAGAATCTATTAAAGTATATTTAATTTTGTACTTTTGTGATTAGTGTAATTAATGGCTTTTTTACTCTTTTTTTTTTTTTTTTTGGTTTTTTGGGCCACATCAAGTGACGCTCAGGGAATTCTATTGGCTATGCGCTCAGAAGTCGCCCCTGGCTTGGTGGACCATATGGGGAACCGGGGGATCAAACCACGGTCTGTCCAAGGCTACCGCAGTCTAGGCAGCACCTTACCTCCAGAGCCACCACCTGGCCCCCTAATGTTTTTTAATTAATGAAATTAATGTTTTTTAACCTTATAGGATTTATGTAGTATTTCATTCAAGTTTTGATTTTGTTACTTTGGGTTTGTAGGTTGTATATTGTTACATTATTAATATTATTGTTGCTGTATTATTGTTATATTACTGTGTATTGTTATTGTTTATAATAATATTATTTATTATTGTATAATATTGCTGTTTACTAAAATGGGGGAATTGTGGACTATTCTATGTTATTAGTTCTGTACTTGTCGTCCCACCTGGATCTTCCAGGTGAGGACTATTTAGTGAGGAATAAAAGAGATTGTGGGGAGGCTATTGAGGCTTTCTGGCAGAGCTGATGGCTGGGTAGGAGGGTTGATTGAACTGTCGTCAAAATGACAAAAATCTTTCGTGGCCAAGCCTTTGGTCCCCTAACTTCTGTGTCTGAAGTGGATTATTTGTGGGGGATTTTTTCTGGAGTCTCCTCTAAGAGGAGGACAGAGGAAAGAAGTTTAATATTTCCTTTAGGAACTTACTTTTAGACTCTCAGACCACCAGCAAGGGGTTCGACCTCCCCCCACAGAAGCTGATAAGGAAATAAAAGGTAAAGCATTTAAAGAAAAAGTTACATGTTTAGTGAACAAAGAAAAAAGAAATAAACTATGGATTGTACAAATACCAGAAGGAGAAGAAATAGGGAAGAAAAAATAAAAAAATAGGGACAGAAAAAGTGATTAGGGAAATAATAGCAGAAACATTCTCACCATCTGAAAAGAGCCTTCACTGAAAATCCAGGAGGTGAAAAGAGTCCCTAGTAAAATATACCCTAATAAACTAACACCGAGACATATAGTTACACAAATGGCAAAAATAAATAAATAAAATAAAATAAAATAAAGGGGCCCGGGAGATAGCATGGAGGTAAGGCGCTTGCCTTTCATGCAAAAGGTCATTGGTTCGAATCCCGGTGCCCCATATGGTCCCCCGTGCCTGCCAGGAGCAATTTATGAGCATGGAGCCAGGAGTAACTCCTGAGTACTGCTGGGTGTGACCCAAAAACCAAAAAAATAAAAAAATAAAAAAATAAAATAAAATAAAGAGAAAGATGAACTTCTTAAAGCAATAATGAAGAAAAAATCTCTTTTACAAAGGAAGGAAAAAAAGAATCAAACCAGATACTCATATGAAGTACCTCAAGCAAGAAGACAGAGGAATGACATATTAAAACAACATAATGAAAGAAACATCATTACATAGCAAAACTCTCATTCATATGGGATGGAGGATTAAAAACATTCTCAGATAAAAAGACCTTGCATCATTTATACAAAAATAAATGATTCTAAATTATATGCTCAGAGATGAATTAAACAATCCGAACCCTCGATTGTAACAACAACCAATGCACAAAATACAACTGCACAACAACACTCCCTAGCAATAATCTTCTTAAATGGAAATGTACTATACCTCTCCAATTAAAAGACAAATAGTAAAGACTTGGATTATAAAAAAAGAACCAGGTCCACCCAAATGGCGTTATCACCCCTCCACCTGGTTTTGCCCACCTGCACCAGGTAGGGAAGTCCTGCCCACCCATGCCAACCCTGCAAACCATGTGAATGCGTTAGCCAAACACAACATATAGGCCTAGCCAGCTCAGACCCAATACCCACATTTCTTTAACAATTCAGAGCCCATAAAATTGGAAGCAAATTACCAAACAAGTCAGAAATAGCTATGTCAAACTAGACAAGGTGGCAAAAGCGAGCTATAACCCAAAGGCCCTGCAAACCAGCAACAACAAGAACTGCAAAGAAATATGAGTAAACCAAGGAAGACCCTAATAACTAGAGATATAGAAGGAAACCAAAACAAGTTTCCAAGTCCACCAAAATAACAGATCCAAGATCTGAGGATCTAGAAACAGTCTTGATAAAAGAAATGCAAATCATGGTAAATGAAATGAAAGAAGCACAAGCCAGCGAGTTCAAGAAAACAATGGATGAAAAAAATCAACCAACTTAGAGAAGAACTGCTAGAGAATATTAGAGATTCCATACAAATGGAATTTAAGGAAATAAAAAACAATGTTAAAAGCCATATGAGCAAAATCTCACAGTTGGAGTAGTGCATAGAACAAATCAAAGAAAAACTGCAATCAAAAAGCCAACAAGGAAATAAAAGGCAAAGCACTGGAAGAGAAAGTCTAGTACTTAATAAACAAAGACAAAAGAAATTATCTAATAACTGTAGGTACACTAGAAGGGGAGGAAATAGGGAAAGGGGAAGAACAAGTGGTTAGAGAAATAATAGCAGAAAATATTCCAACCCTCTGTAAAGAGGCTTCGATGCAATTCAAGGAAGTGAAAAGAGTCCCTAATAAAATAGACCCTAATAAGCCAACACCAAGACATATAATAATCAAAATGGCAAGAAACAAAGAGAAAGATGAACTCTTTAAAGCAATAAGGGAGAAAAAACCTTAAGTACAAAGGAAGGGATATAAGAATCAAACCAGTTCTCCCATTTGAAACAATTCAAGCAAGAAGACAGTGGAAAGACTGGAGAAACACATGACAGGAAATGTGATAATATAGGAGATCTCCCCATTAACACCACTGGATAGATCAAGCATGCAGAAAAATAGCAAAGTAATAGGAGTCCTAAATGAAAAATTAGAAGATCTAGAGCTAGTATACTTATCTAGGGCCCTTCACCCCCCAAAAGCAGAATACACATTCTTCTCAAGCCCACATGGAACCTTCTCCAGAAGAGAACATGCCTTAGGATATAAATCTAATTTATATAAATCCACAATTATAAGGATCATCAAAAGCACCCAATCAGTTCACTATGCAACAGAGGTCAAAATTGAATGTAAGAAGAAACAATGGAGAAAACCAAACACCTGGAGATTAAACAACATGGTGCTCAACAACAGCTGGATCAAAGAGCAACTCAAGGTAGAAATAAAAAGATTCCTTGAGAAAAACGGTAAAGAAGAGACAACTTGTCAAAATTTGTGAAACACAGCAAAAGCAGTAATTAGGGGAAACTCATAGCAATACAGGCATATGTCAGAAAAGAGGAAAATGACAAAATCAACAATTTAAAGGATCACGTTAAGGAACTGGAACAACTGCAGCAAAGAAATCCAACCACAACCAGTAGTCAAGAAATAATAAAAACTAGAGCAGAAATAAACAACATAGAAATCAAGAAAACAATACAAAAGATAAATGAGTTGAGGTGTTGGTTTTTTTAAAAAATAAACAAGATAGACAAACCACTGGCAAAACTCACCAATAAAAGAGGAAAAACACACACATTAATAAGATCACAAAGAAAGGGGGAGAGATTACAGCAGACCCCCAAGAAATACAACATATTCTGAGGTCATATTTTGAACAACTATACTCAGGTAGGCTAAAGAACCCAGTACAAATTGACAGATTCTTGGAAAAATACCAGCTTCTGAGTCTGGAAAATGAAGATCTAGAAAAACTAAACAGGCCAATCACTTCAGAGGAAATCTAAGCTGTAATTAAGAAACTCCCTGGGGCCCTCGAGATGGCGCTAGATGTAAGGTGTCTGCCTTGCAAGCTCAAGTCAAGTAAAGATTGCGACCACAGTTCGATCCCCTGGCATCCAATATTCGATGCATACTGGGAACTATGGTGGAGGTAGGTCCACAATGGTGGGTGGGAATGGTCTTAATTCACTGTCAATATATGCTTGAGATATAATTGTGTAACACTGGAGAAGGATTATGTATTATATAGAATATATAATGTGTAATATATAATATATTATATGTATTATATTATATATATGTTAAAATTCAAAAAAAAGAAAAAAGAAAAGTCCTCCCATTCTTACAACAGGCTGTTTTCTTTACACTAACTGTATAGAAAGAGGAGGTACAATAAATGCACACCATACAACACCTCAACCCAGGATCTTTGCCTGGTTTGTATTGTGCATTTGGAGACAAAATTGTTCTCAATAAAAATTTAAAAATAAAAACATCTATGTCTAAAATTCTAAAGCATTAGGAATGTTTCAATTATTAGGCTCTTGAGGATAATATGTGTGTTAGGTCAATGGGACAGACAGAATATTAGGTAAAGGGAAACTGAACGCTTTGCAGTATAATGTGTAAAGACTCCACTTTAGAGAGGCCTGAGTTGAACCTGAGCATGTATGTTACCTTATCTCTCTCCTTACTTTGTTGTATTTTTTACTTAACTGATACTTCACTGTTTGTCATACATGAATTTCTTTTTTTAGAGAAAAAGGACCCTCCCTAATGTCCACTACTCCCATTTTACCAGTGTAGTACATCACTTGTTCTGGCCTTGGATGCTAGAGCAAGTTATCCTTAATTCTAAACCTGACAGACTGCACCCCTTAATTTATGACAACCAGGTCATGTACCCATGCCATTTTCTATACAGTGTACCTTTTCCTGATCAGTAATAGGAAATTGAAACTGTCACCTGTGTCCCATGTGAACCTTGTGGGCCCTCTTTCTCATGCTCTCTAAGACTGTATCTCCAAGCTCTCCCATTCTCTAGTTCTTAATCTCTGGTCACAGACATGAGTGCATGGGTGAGATGCCAGCTATCAATTTGGGCCTACATATAGGAAGCCGGAGTGAGAATTGTCTGACTGGGGTCTATTAAGATTGGGTATTTTATTTTCAGGCATGATTTTAAGTGGCCACTTATATAAACAAGTTCACCTCAAAGTTTCACCAAATAGTACTGAGGTCCACCTAGCTTCTTAACATCTGAATTCTATTTAAACATAAAATAGCAAGGCCAAACACAGCTGCATTCTAGAAGAGAAGTTTCCTACATTGGCTTTTAAGTAATTATATAGATAAGACATTGCCATTTAAGTCTGGGGAAATTTTTCTTAATAAGAACTGTATTCTGCCTATTTGCCAAGTTTGTGGTTTGTCCAGTAGAACATACAAATTTATTTTCTGTGTTAAATTTTTGCCAAAGATTCTGAATCATCTACTTCAGTTAATATATTTATGGGGTGAAGTTAATTATTGCATAGTAGTATTCTTCGAACATGACATTTAGAAGATATTCTGAACTTGTTCAACTTATCTTCAGGTGTCTCCGATTAAGGTAGGATAGGGAAGAATTTTATAGTTGTGGCTAGAGTGATAGCACAGAGGCCATGGCGTTTTCTTTGTATTATACCAACCTAGGTTCAATTCAAAGCATCCCATATGATCTCCCATATCTGCCAGGTATAAGTTCTGAGCGCATAGGCAAGAGTAACTCCAGAGTATCCAATTCCCCTGACCCCCCCCGAAATCAAAGTAGGGTAGTGCAACAAAGAGAATGAAAACTTCAAAATGAACCAATCAAGATAATAAAAAACAAGGGACTTTATTCAAATTTGCCAAGTCAACATTCTTAGAACCTAGGCCCCAAGACATAGTGACTACCCCATGGGTTTCTATTGTTACCATTTTTGGATTTCCAGACTCTGCCAAATGGCCAGAGGACAAGTGAAAAACAAAGCTGGACGTAGGAGGATGCACTTTCACATAGGCCTTGGGGTCAAAGTGCCCAGTTTATAAAGACTAGTCATCTTCCTTCACAGGATTATTTTATTATTCTTCTGGATCTGCATTCCTTTTTTTTCATGGTTAGAAGAACCTCTTCTATACAATAATATAAAGATGAGGAGCATTATGAGAGACATAAAAGCAAGCAAACCAATCAGGATCCAGAATATCGAATGTTCACCAACACTGTCACTGTTTTCTTCAGTAATAATGTAGGGCTTCTTCTGTATAGAAAGTAAGAGACAGTTGTTAGGGTCACTGAAAACCATCTATATACCCACTATGTCGATTTCAGTCATCATCAAAATATAGTACACTCCTCTAAACATTCTCATGCTTTACCTAGCTCATACATACTTAAGTGCCTTCCTACACATCACTGGAATACCAGGGGAACAGAGTTGGGATACAAATTACAAACCCAAACAGAAAGTCCTGCAGAAAGACATGTGGACCTGTATGCCTGAATATTTCCCCTTATTTCACGTTTCTGCTTTTATTTCACTGGGAACAGTGGGGTTTACTGCTGGTTGGAGTCACATGCTAGTAGCTATGATGCCTCACTCTTCTCTCCCTGTCAGAAAAAGTCTCATAATATAGGAGATAACTGAGTCAGAGTTGAGGGGCCAGATAAGAAAAACCAAGGAGGCAAATATATAGATAGCATGGGAATGTTTGCTTAGAGATGGTCACACTGAACTCCAGAGGTAAACTTAACATAGGCTAAAGATAGGAAATGAGACCCAGGAAGACGAGATGAGAGAAGTGTTATAAGAGCATAGGGTCTATTAGCATTACATGGTCTGTACTTTGACAAAAAGATGAGCTTTCCTTGGGACTGTTTATCGGGTAGCAGGGACCAGACAAGGAAGAATTTCAGCGATTTTAGAGCAATTTCCAGATAAGCTATGTTAGATATGGCCACTATGAATGAATGGGCAAGGTATATGGTTGAGGAAACTAATTAATGACTTTGTCAGTAGCTCAAGTAATGGCAAGTAGTGCCTTGAACAGATAGGAGTGAAAGGTAAAAGAGCCACCAATCCCAGAAACATCCTGCATCTATTATACTTTGCTCTTCTAAATGCATAGTAGGCTGCTTGTCCTGGGTTTCTCTATCCCATGACTGTAGGACAGAGAAGTTCTAATGTCCCTAAGTTCCCTCAGGGACAAAGTGTCCTGCAGAAAGTCAGTGCCTTATTTGTTAATCTCTCTCTTGTCTCAATTCTGCCTACTCTTGTCAGGTTCTGCTCATTACTATCTGAGTGTCTCCATAAAGTCCTGTCTCCACATCCCAAGTGTGAAGTTTTTTGGCTACCCTCACTCCTGCTGGCCTAACTCTGTGGATCTGAGAAATGCTATTGCAATAAGGAGACAGATGTTTGAAAGGGGTTGACTGAAAGGCTATCACAAGTGTTCCTGAAGGTGACAACCTCTCTATAAACTTCAATATCTGTCTAATTATCCAGGTATAATATTTACTCACAAGAGAAGGGCACTTGAGCTTTGCTCGATTGTATTTGAAGTCATGTCTTGTGGACTTCGAACCCACAGGTTCTAGCTGTGGGGAGAGAAAGAACATAAGAACTGTCTTTAGAACTGAAATTCCATGGCAGAATCACACCATTTTGTGTCTTTGCAAGTGTGGATTTAAAACAGCAGACAAGGAATGAACAGCATCCTGAGTTGGAACTGAACCTCTTTCCTACCTCACAGAGTGACAGGTTAGTACATAGTGTATACGATGTGGATATTCAAGTCTTCACTGCAGATTCATCCAGAAAGACACCCTAGGTCTTATCAAAGGCTTCAATGAATATGTAGAATTCCAGGAATTATACAAGTTCCATGCATTTCCATCCCTCTGAATTTTTATTTTTATATACTGCCACAGCCCTTGTATTTTCAATGTTCTATATCAGTAATACTTAAATGTAGTGGGTCCTTATAATATGGTTAGTATTGCATTTCATGCAAACTCTGAAAACTTATTATTACAATATTTTTCTGACACTTGGGTTGTTATATTCATTAATGTGGAGCTTCTTCATAAACTGTTTCATTTTTTTCTTTTTTTTTAATTTAGGACTCTCAGAAGGTGAAGGTACCATTCCACATGACACGTGGCCTGGCAGTTCAACCTTGACCCCAGGTAGTGTTTTTTACCTGGAGAAGCAACTCCATTCAGACTCAATGATTCTTGTGGTTTCCTTAAGATATTTTTGGTACAATTGAAATTCTAAGAGATTCCATAACACTCAAATAATAATTCAAATATTGCAGTCCATCCTCATTTCCAAGCATATAAATTTGTAGACCATCTCTGGGAGATGCCCAAGGCTGAGGGGTGATTTACTGAGATTTGCAGAATTCACTGATCTCCAGAATCCACTCTGAATTTTGAACTATTATTTATTTATTTTTTGGGAGCCATACCTGGCAGCATTCAGGGGATACATCTAGCTCTGTACTTAGAAATCACTCCATGCAGTCTCATGAGATGATTTGGATTACAGGGATTGTCCCTGGTTGGCCATGTGCAAGGTAAACTCCCTTCCCCCTGCTATTGCTCCAGACACCTCTCATATATCTTATAGTACTCAATGTATATCTTGAACAAACCATTTCCTGGTCCTCTTCCTCTCCCCCAGATGACAGGGAAATTTGCTCTGCTAGCTAGTAACCACTCTTGCCCATGATCTTTTTTTACTTTGCAGGGAATTTTCATCTATTTCTTGGTGACATTAGAGGAGAGACAGTTGTCTGATTCTTCAGGGTGGGCACATCAGCTAAGTTATGGATCTGCAGAAAGTGAGCTCTATGGAGCAGGGCAAACAAATGAGTCAACCCAAATCATGGTCAGTGTTCTACAATTCCAGAGTGAGTTGTTTGAGAACCAAGGATAGAATGAAACAAGACACGGGTAAACATAAGATGACACACATATTTATGATAGTTTCACAAATACTTCCTTAGAGTTACAGAACAAAAACCCATTATTATTAGATCTCTAGTAACAAAATAGAAGCTACAGGACAAGCTATTTGTTAACAGTATTCTGAATCTATTCAATCAACTGGTGCAGTGTAAAGTGGTCCTGATGGTGCAATGAGCCCATCAGTCTCTCAATTCTACCTTTATCTTGACCTCAGAAGTATCTTTATCTGATATATCTCGTGATTTATTTGCATTTCTCTTCACCCCATACCCTATACAGACACTGCAATTAGTTTTAACATTTCCAGTTGGCAGATACAGTGGCATTATAATGTGTCTTCATCTTGTTCAATATCTCAGTCACATTGGTCAAAGTCCAGTTACTTAAAAACAAAAAAACAGTTATCTGAACTCATAAGAGGACAGTCCCTTAAACATCAACCCTCTTTTAAAATGCAACTGATGTCAAAATTGAATAATAAAAATTTCAATGCTTGGGTCTGGAATCATAGTATAGCAAGTAGGGCTTTTGCCTTGCGTGTAGCCAACCCAGTTAAATATCCAGTATTCTATTTGATTCCCTCAGCCTACTAGAAATAATTTTGGAGTGTAAAGCCTGGAGTAACCTCTGAGTACTAGTCATGTGGACTAAAAACAACAAAAACAATTTAAGTCTTGGCTTTGTATTTTCCACAGCTCAGATGAGAGAAAAAGAAATATAGTAAATGTCACAAAAATTAAAATGAGGGGCTGGGGGCGTGGCACTGGAGGTAAGGTGCCTGCCTTGCCTGCTCTAGCCTATGATGGACGGCGGTTCGATCCCCCGGTTTCTCATATGGTCCCCTAAGCCAGGAGCAACTTCTGAGCGCATAGCCAGGAGTAGCCCCTGAGTGTCACCGGGTGTGCCCCCCCAAAATATATATATCTGTAAAATGAGCAAAAACAGAAATATCCATTACAAAACTTACAAGAGATGGCAGTACAAATGATAATGATAAATCCCCAAATTAGTCTTAGTAATTTCTTTACATTAATGGTCTGAACTCAGCAATCAAGAAACCCACATGTATTTGTCAATCATACAGCTCAACCCAACTTTCTAACTGCAAGAGACACAACTGAATAGTCAGGGTAAATAAAGGTTCAAAGTTCATACTGAGAACAATTCCATGGGAAAACAAAAAAAGACTGGGTGGCTATACATATTTAAAACAACATAGATTTTTAAATAAACAAATGGTACTACACAAAACAAGAGGCTTCATTATTGTAAAAGAAATAACTGGAGAGCTGGTTGCTCCTCGTATGGGAGACTCTGCCCTACTGCGCTCTCCTGGGGGAAATGTGGACTGAGGGGACTCTTTTTCTGTGTTGCTGTCTTTTCTGAATTCTTGGAGCTCTCCCCAAAGACCAGAGCCCTGGGAAGTGAATCCAGAGGTCGCTGCAAGCTGGGGCTGCCCGCTGACTAATGAGTGAGTAAGAACCGGCTGGCTGAGGAGATTCCCAATTGGAGAGCTGGTTGCTCCTCCTACAGGAGACTCCACCCTACTGCGCTCTACTGGGGGAACTGTGGACTGAGGGGACTCTTTTTGTGCTGCTGTCTTTTCTGAATAATTGGAGCCCCAGAAGAGAGCGGCCACTCCCCTTCGCTTCACAGCTGCACACTCTTTCTAACAAATAAATCCCATCACAACACACAGGAAG
Organism: Crocidura indochinensis; assembly: GCA_004027635.1. Lineage (NCBI taxonomy): Eukaryota > Metazoa > Chordata > Mammalia > Eulipotyphla > Soricidae > Crocidura > Crocidura indochinensis. The sequence goes on from PVKC010022337.1 coordinate 17,504, forward strand.
AACCACACTACTGGCGTGACAATGCGGAAAGCTCATAGGCAAACACTATGCACCGAGAATGAGGATGATGGTTTGGATGACCTTAAAAATCACAACCCTCTGTTTAACCTCTCAGATAAGGAACTTAAAATAGAAATATGGAATATGTTTGTAAAACTCCAAGAAAGCATAGATCGATCAGAACAGAACACAAAGACAGAACTCAAAAAACTCCAAACTGAAATAGCAGGCCT
>PVKC010022338.1:0-16345 GCA_004027635.1 Crocidura indochinensis
GGAGGGAGATATGGGAGACATGCTGGAAATGGGAGTGGAGGGAGGACAACACTGGTGGTGGGAATGCCCTTTATTCATTGTCACTATGTACCGTAAATAATCCTGTGTAATGAACTTCAATCATAATAAAAATTAAAAAAAAGAATCAGAATATAGATATTTGCTGAGAGATATTTCAATTGCATCCTATATTCTTCTTGCATTTCTCCATTTTATCACTTACCAACACTGAGTTGAGAACAAACCTAGTTTGTCTAAGAATTTAGCCTAATGGTCCAAATATAAGTAACTAAACGTGGGTTTTGATCAGATTCCCAAATATACTGTCTGGTCATTTTCTCTTTGTCCATAAAGTGAAAAGAAACATTCAAGCCCTTTATAGTTCATAAATAAACATGCCGTATTAAAAGTTCGTCTGCAAGTGTTTATTGAAGATTTGGCATCCCACTTGTGACTATCCACTTGTAACAGACAGGATTAAAGGGGTGATGTGGTTAAATCTAATTCGAGATTCCTTGGAAAACTATCTCATAATTTATTTACTTACACACAAAGTATTTCTGGAATGATATTTCCTGGGGTGTCACTAGTTTAGTCTGTTAGATCCTCTGCCACTGATTTTGGATGCTGCTCTCCATTTCAAACATTGATTTTGGAGATTGTACAACTTAACAAAAAAAAGGAAGTCAAAGAGAAATAAAGACTTTCAAACACATCATTAAATATATGGTATTGCACTTGCTATTTCTACAGCCAAAAGATAAAGAAGATAAACAGATTTGTAGCAGCGGACAAATTTAGTTTAAACGCTAGGGAAAACTAGACAATACCAAAGGATGGAAATACCATACTGTAGGTTTCCAAATAATTTTGTAGCTTCCATAGCAGATTTGCAGATTTTTGAAAGAAATAGTTGACAACATTTTTTGAAATGAAACTCTATCTGGGGATAGGCCCAAATATTTGACAGTTGTCCTTTGCCTATATTTTTCTATCAATGATATATATATATGTTTACACACACATATATATACATATATATATAACTGTAATAACTCATTCACTCGGAAAAGGACATTTGCTTCAACTTCCTTCTTCCTAAAGCAATGAAACCATTACCTTTACTGAATTGAAATCTGCTTACAGGTTGCTTCTCTGTACTGGCTTTATAGTTGCTTTAGGGGTTGATAAAAAGCGTGTATAACCAACATAAGCTTTATTTTAATGCCTATTTTATTTTTATAATTATTTTATTTAAGCACTGTGGTTACACATTGTTCATGATGGTGCTTTAGTCACACATGTGCAACCCCTTTCACCAGTGAATATTTCCCACCACCAGTGTCCCCAGTTTCCCGCTCACCCCACCTCCACCTGACTCTGGGGAGATATTTTACTTTATATATGTATATATACATATATAAGGAATATATATGTATATATACATATATAGCACTGTGTTTTGCACTATTGTGCAATTATCAGAATTATCAGTTCCTACTATCACTAACTTACCACTAGATATCTACCTACTTTCCTTCCATTTCCACTTTTCCCTTCTTTACCTTGCTTAAGGAAGTTGACTTGTGTATCTTTCATTAACCTGGCTCCATTTCCCCCTTTGCTTTCTTGTTGTTGTTTCTGTTAGATTGTTATTAACAGAGGCACTGGCAGAGGATCAGAGTAAATTGAGGTTGTTGTTTACTCTCACTCACCACCTATCCTCTGCAGAGCCACTATGTGTTGCTTGAGAGTCTACTGAAAACAGAAACTATTTTTGTCCATGTTTCTCCAGGTTGTTCTCTGCCCACTCTTATTGAGGTAAATGGAGTGTCTCCTGGCAGGTGTGACAAACAAGGGTCACTCCAACATCTCCTGTCTTTTTTACATGATACCCATACATTAATAAGCAAACTCGGGACTGAAAAATAGAACTATAGGAAGAACATTTATCTTACACATGGCTAACCCAAGTTCAATTCCCCAGTAATCCATATGGTTCACTGAGCTCTTCCAAGAGGGATTCTGAGCATAGATCTAGAAGTAAGTCCTGAACACTGCTGAGTCTGGCCCCCAAACCAAAAAAAACAAGCAAATGAAGTCATTATTGGTCCTGGATTAAATTTCCAATTTGAGTATACCATCCATTTCTTCTATGATCCTAACTAATACAAACATTCCTTAATGTTTGTTTCTAAGAGCTAGCAGCATTAAAATCAATGAAGGATTTTAAACTTGCATATGTATGGCTTTTCTCAGACCTACTAAAATAGAATCTTCATTCTTTTTTTTTTAATTTTATTTAATTTTAACACCTTGATTACATACATAAATGTGTTTGGGTTTCAGTCATGTAAAGAACACCACCCATCACCAGTGCAACGTTCTAACAAGATTTTCAGATGACTCATGTGTACATTAAACTTTGAAAAGTCTTGACTTAACACATCAGTGGATATAATCAAATCCACCGTCAGAAGGTTAGTGACTTATTAAAAGACGACTTTTTGTTCTTGATTGATGGGTGCTCTTCTATTGCATCTATTATTTGAACTAAAATTATGATGCAAATGTTAAATCAAAATGTGCTTATTAGGTAAAGCCAAAGAGACATAAAAATTGGTTGACTCTCATTTCAAAATAAATTTGCTTGAAAGTCAGCAGAACATTTAAAAAGAAAGAGTGTTTACACTAGGTCTACCTAAGTCAAACACCATTAAAATAAAAACAAAACTAGGGCTAACTGAATGAAAGATTTTGTCATACTGTTTATAAGTATTAGGACTTGGAGACTCATTTGTAAGCACTAAGCTCTTGTATTGATTTTACTGCCTCTGAAAACTGGAAATTTGAGATGCAGAATGAAGAAATAATTGTCAACAAGATCCCTGGGAATAAGCAAAAGAACACTGAGTCAATTTAAGAACACAATCCTCAATAATTTTTGATGCTTACCTAGTGGAAGAAAGCAAAGAAAATCAACAGGAGGTTTTAATATCCTGCACATTTGCTTGTCTGTTTAAAATACCTCAAATATATTCAAGGTAAAATAAGAGATGCCATGTATGCATTAGTCTTAAAGACTTTCTCCAAGGTTAATGAAATGTATGGGATTGAGGCATAAGTTATTCATCCTCACTATATAATATTATAATATTGCCTTGATTTGTACCAGGTATTCTTGAAAATAATCTGAAACTGCCCAATAGTAAAGGAGATAAAGTCTACAGATTGACTTTAAATCTATAATGAGATGTTTCATTCTGAGTGATCTCCTATACCCAAAGCAATAATAAACCCAATGTGTCAATACAAGGGAGGTCCTGCCAAGATGGCTGTTATGCATTCATCAGTATTGCCAGACCTTTTTTCTCCCTGCTCAGAATTGCTGGGAAGTGTGCTGCTTCTGTGATTCTGGGTGGGCGAGAGCCTTGGCTTGAAGTTGAATTATCTCGGTTTTCTTTTATCAATTTTTAACACCCTTCACCCCTAATCAACATAGTATTCATCCCTGCTCCCTATAGTTTGCATCTACCTAGCTGTTAAGGTGTTGCAAATAAATTTAAGCCTTTGGTTCTTTGATGTTGGTTGGGCAACTGTCTTCTGCAGAGAGGCTGGTGGCTAGAGCTGGAAAAGCACAGGTGAAACAGGAAACTTTGAGTCCAAATTTTGGCACAATTATCTTAGGTGTTAACTCAGGATGTGGCTTAAATAACTGTCATTGGCTCAGTCTCCAAAACTTTTGTGGACACAAAGACCTCCCGTGTAGGTGTATCTCCCAGTTTCATTACCTTTTCCTAGTTCTTCCAGTCTCCTAGGCTTTTCCCAAGCTTGGTAGGAACACCTTTCTGTTTCCATCCCAAAGTTCTAGGGATCAAGGCAACAAAACAAAATGATTAAGAACAGAACATAGCATATTTTGGGTCAGATCTTGACTTTGCCATTTAATAACTGGAAAAAGTGACTTGCAGCATGTGCTTTCACTCACTGGGCAATGAAAATATGACTATTACTATCTTTAAAAAGGATTATTGGGGGGCCCGGGAGATAGCATGGAGGTAAGGCTTTTGCCTTTCAGGCAAAAGGTCATCGGTTCGAATCCCGGTGCCCCATATGGTCCCCCATGCCTGCCAGGAGCAATTTCTGAGCATGGAGCCAGGAGTAACCCCTGAGCACTGCCGGGTGTGACCCAAAAACCAAAAAAAAAATAATAATAATAAATAATAAAATAAAATAAAATAAAAATAAAAAGGATTATTGGAATTAAGTGACTGATATATAAAAAACACTTATTGTAGTGCCTATCAAATAAAAGAGGATTTTTTCAGTTGATGATTATTATGTTCATTCAAAATGAATTTTTAAACAAATACCTTAAGAAAAAGTTATCTTTTCCTGAAAGAAATATTTTTATTCAAGCTTCGGTAAGGTGTTTTTATTTTTGGTTTTGGTTTTGGTTTTCGGGCCACACCTGGCATGCTCAAGGGTGACTCCTGGCTCTGTGCTCAGAAATCGCTCCTGGCAGTCTTGAAGGATAATATGGGATAGTGGGGGTTGAACCCAGGTCCTTGGAGGCAGCATGCAAAGCAAACACTTTATCGCTGTGCTATCACTCTGGCCCCTTTGATTAATATTTTTGTTTGATAATTAATATTAATATACATTTAGTGTAGTGTTTTCAATTCTTTTATTCTAAGCATTATTTTGAACTGGTATTACCCATATACTTTTGTTGTTGTACATATATTTATATGTTGTCATACATATAAATACTTACAATTCTATAAAGCAAGATATAATTTATATAGCTCTAACTCATACATATGTATATAATATTTATTTTTATTTATTATGATATAATTTAGGAACTGCTCCTGGTGGGGCTCAGAAAAATAAAATTATTGGCGATTAAAATTGGAATGGTTGCATACAAGGCAAGCATCCTACCTGCTATACTATCACTCCCAACCCTGTGTATAAAGTTGTTAATTCGTATAATATATTCCATTGTTTTACATGCATATCACAAGTATATCCTTATATCAGTAAATATCAATAAATGTTATTTGAAAATGTGATCTTTTAAAAAGTTTATTTTGGATGCTGATGGTTTTGGCTATACTGAGAGCTTAATGCTGACTTTGAGCATTTTAGCAGTGCTAAAGATATATGATGCTGGGGGTTAAACTGGTCTCAGCAGGAAGCAAGGCTTATCTTGCTTAAGCCTTGCTTAAGATAAGCAAGCATTACCTCCTGTACTATTTCTCTGGTCCCTGAAAATATGGTTTTAATGAATATGTAATATCACATTACAGACATGTATATATTGTATATATAATTAGATAGAGATGTATATACAATACGTGTACAATCATGTCACTATATTTCTGCTTCTCTGTTGCTTTTTTGTCTTTTTCCAGTTTCTCTTCACAAACAATAATGCCTTTATTATTTTTCAACATTAATTTTTATTTTATTGTTTTTGAGACCATATCTGGCTCTACTCAGGGCTTACTGCTAGCACTGTATTCAGGGGTTACTTCTTGTAGGGCATGGGATCATATGTAGTACCCTGATTCAACCCATGTCTGCAAAGCAAATACCAGAGCTTCTGCTCCCTGTACTTTCTCCGACCCCAATTTTTATGTTTTTTTTATGTCAATATGGTCTCAAGATCAAATTTATATTTCTACATCAAAAAAGGGCAAAGTTGTGATATTAAGCAACAATTTCAGTCACCGATCAGTAATCATAGGACATTAATCTTTGATGAAAGGCAAACGAATGAGAAAACACCTATGGTACTCCAGTTTATTATCTGAAGGAAGAATCTAGTCAAAAGTCAGTGCCAGTTCTGAATTGTAGCGATAGGTTTGAGACTTTGAGAGATCTAAGTTAAAAGAAAATGGGTGTATGTAAAAGAAAAGAGAGCTTTATCTAAGCAATTGCTATGAGATCAGATAATTGAAAGAATGTTGCAGAGATCAGAAAAAAAGTCTGAGTGTGGAAGAGAGGATATTCTGGTTCAGTAATTAATTCTTTCATTAACTCATCCCATTTTTTAAGTGTAAATGAGGATCTACCACATGTCATGAGCCTCCTTTTATTTTGACACAGTAAAAATGGCTAGCCCTACCCTTCACTCATTTTAGAGCTATTGTTCAACAACTTATTTAGAAACCTGGATATGGCCAATCTACCACATTTTTTGACTTTCTAGAATATGTATACATTATGAAGGGAAAAGAAGGAAATAATTCAATGGCTTGTTGAACCTGGTTTCTCTAAGAGAGCAACTAAATTGTATTTCCTTTGAGAGGCTCCTTTAATTTGTGTTATACCAACAGAAAGATATGCTGGTTGAAATCTTTCTGCTATGAAACATGCTGACACTCTATGTCTAAACAGTCTCTTGGAGACTTTTTCTTTTCTCCTGTTATTGGATCACACACTCAATGAATGTACCATCTATAGTGTTTTGAACTACTCCCATCTTCTTCATTCCAAAATTGTCTATTAGGTGGTTTCAATTTGAGGCAATTTTCAAGAAATGATTGCATCAAACTAGAATCTAATTGAGAGAAAGTAATCTCTGGATAAATTCCAAGCCAGAAAACCTTATATCTGAGAAAATTATATACCGAGGCTGCCAACTCAGAATGGAAAGTTTAACAGCATCAAACACAGTTCTGCTATTGTCCATTTTTGCTTTTGCAGACGATTTTGGAAAAAGGTCACACAGGACAAAGCAGAAGTTACTGCTATTTATTCTGCAATTGTCTAAGGACCAAAGAATGAGACATTTGAAGGAAAGTTTGTGATAATGTTTATTCTACTTTCCACTTGAGGAATTCAGCGCATGCAACACTTTGTTCCAACCGCTCCCACATTGGAATGTCATTTTCATGCCTCTAAATCTATCCACAATCTACTTAAAACTTACTTTATTAAAACTTTTGGCACTCTGATGCTGCCCTCATGGTTAGCGCTCTTCTCTAAATACCTGCAGATCTTAGCTTCCTTAAGTATTTAACGAGGTATGAATTGAAAAAGAGCACTCATTGTTTAATTAGCATTTTGGTTGATGATACCATATTTCAAGTTAGGGGCTACCTCCTTTCTAAGTAGCAATTTCCACTGGGGCACTCTTAATAATCTATTCGTATTTATTTTTCAGCTACATACCAGACTGTGGTGTGTGTGTGTGTGTACATGTGTGTGTGCATTTTGATATTTGTCTCTCTCAGTCACTAAATAAAAATTAATGAAACCTAACATCATGTGCTGGGAGTCAGTGACATCCCAAAATCTAGTTCAAAGTAAACTGTCAATGAACACATGAGTTTAAGTAAAAGAATAAATAAATAAATGCATTAAGAAATAAATAAATTTTAGAAATTCAATAACTACTTTGGTTAATTTACTGACCCTGAGGGCAAGAAAACAAAGTATATTTTTCTTCTCAGCTTAATGAAAGTTGAAGATAATAGCTAACTTAGATCATCCTTAGCATGCATGCGTTGTAACAAAGGATAGAAATGAAAAACAGAAGCAACCACAATCATGTTAAGCTTTGCTAATACCCCAAACATAAGATCAGTTATGCAAGCATATCATTCTCTATCTTTTGGAACAATTGTACATGGGTCTTTGTTCTACTGTCATTTCCCAGGAAATTCATCTTCATCACACTGGAGGGAAATCCGGTCTTTCACTCGTATTTCACTGGAAGGATTAGGCTAGAAATGTACTTTGGCAAAGATATATAGACTCACCTACCATCTTCATGCCAAAGATATTACCTTTTTACCTTGCAGACAGGTGTGGTCAAATTAAATAGGTTCTGGTCAATTGAGTAAAAGCAAATATGAAACAATGTCTGGAAATTTTCCCTAAATAAAAAGCAGTTCTACTTTTTTTTCTCTTCATCTCCCAGAGATTCTAATATGGAGGAGCACAGAAAAACAATAAGAAATCATCTCTTTGATGGGTGACCAACTAGATCCTTACATTGAAAAGAGATTTGGGTTGTTTTCTTTTTAATTTTGTCACTATGAAATTACAAAATTATTTATGATCGGGTTTCAGGCATAGAATTCCTCAACACAGATTCCTTAATCAGTGTTCACCAATTTTCCCTCTACCCCAGTTCTTCTCTCCAATACTCCCCCCCTCATTCATTTGTCTCTCACTTTGCTTCATACATCTCAATTTGCTTCATAGAGAGGTGCTTTTTTCCCCACAATTTTATATTTGCACTATGGTTCACAGTACTATTGCTGAGAGGATTTTATACATGATGCTTTGCCACTCTGCATCTCCTCTTTCTCCTACTTGAGTGCTTCCTCCCACCAGATATCTATAACATCAAAGTGTCCTGTAGTAGCAGTCTACCTACATCTTAACTAATACTTATGCTAAGGCAATAAAAAACAACTCTGAATTTAAGGGGTTAGTAGAGAAAAGATAAGGAAGTAAAACTCACCTTTATGCAAGTGTGACTCTAAAACCAAATAACCAACCAAACAAAAGGAATTATAAAACGGTTCTTATTATACAACACATGATGTAGATTGTTGCTGTAGATGATAGTCCTATCATTTATTTATATATATTATAAAACAAGATAATCAAGTTCAGAGATCTAATTAACTTGAATGCAGTCACAATGATACTAGATGATGGTGTCCGCTTTCATTTGATTCCAATGTTCATATCTTTCTACTTTACAACAATAGAAACAGTGATGGTGATAGTAGTAGTGACAGCAAGAATTCAATAAATGCTTATTATGTATCAAAATCTGTTGGTGGTCTAGTATCTGGCTCAGCGGTAAATTGCATACATGAGACCTGGGTTCAATTCTTGGAATAGAGAAAAAAAGTATTGGACTGGGGCCATGGTTTAATTAGTAGAACACAAGCTTAGCATGTGTGAAATTCCAAGTTTAATGTCCTACATTGTAAATATTCCCTGAGTCTTACCATAACCGCCCTACCACTATCAGTTTCTATTAAGGTTTTTTCAAATTTGTTGAGCATTATACATGAGTTACCACATTTGATTCTCACAACAGTTTTTTTCAATAGGTCCTGCTATTTACTCAACTTACAGATAAGGAGAAAAAAAATAGATTTATTAAATAACTTTTTAAAGTCACAAGATCAGTAAAAAGAAGTATAAAACAGAGTCTGATTTCCTTTTTCTGACTTTTAGTACATCTTTAGATTAAATTATTATTAAAAATCCAAAGAAATGACCAGCACCCACCCTTTGCTCTAAGTCATTCTTCTAAAGCAAATGATTGAAATGTACCATTTGTTGGTTACAGGTGAGTGTGGTTACATTAGTCACGTTGTTTGTTGCATTGTTAATGGAATACAAATTATCCAGAGGATGTTAGGAAACATTTTGATGCTTACCAGTAGTGTCCACTTATTTCAGCAAGGTTTAAATCAGAGGTTGCCAATGTTAATTCATATTAGGAAGATACAGAATATTGGGGCCAGAGCAATAACACAGTGGATAGGGTGTTTTCCTTGCACAAAGCCCACCAGATTTCTGTTCCTGGAACCCCATAGGGTACTCAAGAGAGATTCTTGAGTGCAAAGCCAGGAGTAATTCCTAAAAACATCTGAATGTACAGGTCCCCTAAATAAAACATTTCAAAAAAACATATAGCCTCCCATTAATCCAAAGCAATTCATAACAGAAACTCAGAATTCCTCTTAAAATTTTTTACAGAGAAATATTGTCTTAACACATTCAGTTTGGCCAGGGTACTATTATTTTTCTCCTAAAAATATCCAGGCTTTTTTCACTGTATCACTTTTACATTTATATATCTAGAGTTTAATCCTGAGCATAAATTATACATAACCTCAAGGAGTGGTTGGGTGATTGCTTGATAATAAAAACAAAAGGAAAGGAAAATTCCAAGCAATCTCCTGGGGATATGTTCATTGGACTGAGGGCATTCAGTGAGGTGAGCTGGAGGACACCAAAAATCCAATCTGCATTGGCTGCATAGTTTGTCAGGTCATATGCACGTAGAAATATAGGTTCTAGTTTGAAATTTACTACGAATTTCAAGACTGTGCTAGGAGAGCATGTATGCAATCACAAGAGTCTTCTGAATACAGGATTCAGTATCTATGTATAGATTACTTTTCTATGAAAGCAGCCCAAGTTTTGAGGACAAGAAAACTCAGTTTTCTTTCAGCAGTTCTTACAGACGTGCTGTCAATTAGGCAGGCAAAATAAAACAGTTGATTGCATTTCCATCCTAATAGATGTGGGTTTTTATTTTTTAAAATTTTTAGTTCTTAATTTTTATTTATCGAGACAAGCATTCTGTATTACTTATTGATATTACTAACTTATTGCAACAAACAATAAATAAACAGTGGTAGTAGTTACTTAAGTCATATCTACTTTAAGGTAGTGAAAATTTCTTTTATGATAATATAATAAAATGTATGTGCAAATAAAAATACATTTGTTCAAACCTCTAAAATATATAATACCAAGAATAAGCTGTAATAGTCAAATGCAAACCATTGGTGGTAAGTTTTAGTGTAGATTCATTAATTATAATGAGTGCATTACTTTAGTAGGAGAAAGTTGATAGTAGAAGCTGTATTGTGAATAAAAACTTGTTCTATTTTAAAATAATGTATATATAAAACTTTAAAAATAGGGGCTGTAGTGATAGCACAGTAATTAGGGCATTTGCCTGCACATGCTGAAACAGGTTTGATCCCTGACATATTAGGCATCACCAGGACTGACCCCTGAGCACAGAGCTGGGAGTAACTCCTGAGCACCATTAGGTGCAACCCCAAAATTTTAAACATTTTATGAATATTAAAAGGAACATAAATTATACCAAATGATAGCATCAATATACAATTATTCAATTTAATAATAACTGTAGTAAATACTTTTGGGGCTCATATTCAACTGTGCTCAGGGTTTTTTCCAGGTTCTGTGCTCAGGAGACCATATAGGGTAAGCTAGAGATCAAATTTGGGTTGGCTCTGCATAAGACAAGCACCCTACCTGATATACTATTTCTCCAACTAAGGTCCAACTAAGTAACTTTTAAAAATGTACTATCAAATGCCTACATACCAGATAATGATACCATCCTCTTGATTTGAGTTATAAGTAATTACTATTTTTGTTTATAATAATAGTAACAGTGCATGTGCCCTTAATAATTTGTTGTATAAGTTGAATAATCTAGGAATTTTCCTCTGCAATATTTTTCTCAACATTACATTTTGGAAATATTACCATGTTGATGTATATTCTATATTTTATTCATTTTAAGCTATTATACATTGTACTATGATTCATATACCCATCTTTCCACTGTTGAAGTTGTATATTGCCATTTATTTGACTACAAAAAAGATAATCAGTTTTTATTTAGGGGCTTTGTTTTGTCATTTTGGTGCCAATTCAGGTGATGCTAAGGCGATATCCTGGTTCTACACTCAGGAATCAATCTTGAAGGTGCTGGGGTGACAATATAAGATGACAGAGATCAAACCCAACTGGCTTTATAAAAAGGAAATGCCTACCCACTGTACTATTCCCCAGGCCAAAAATTATATAATTCCTATTATATATAAACAATTGTCTGGAACATAGGAGTTCACACCATATATGTTTTTCTTACAGTAAATCAGTCCTTTCTAAATTAAATCAGTCCATTTTCACTTCTGAATGAAGCTTCTACTGTTCTATATCCTTACTTTTTTTTTTAGCATTGCCTGGATTTTATTTTTTGAAAGCTTGTTGTATAAAAAAATGTCTTACTAGGTTTTTCAGTAGTGATATTTTATTACTTTGAGCAATTTTTTATGTTTATAAAAATATTTGTGTATTTTTCTGTAAAGTCCTGAACAGACCTTTTACTATTTTTCTTATATGTTGTTCAAAAACTTCTTATTGATTTGTGGAAGTTCTTCTCTATATTAAGCTTCTTCCAACTCGTTGCTCTTAATCTTTTTACTTTCACAAATTTATCCTTGACAGTCAAAATGTTCAACTTTCTATAGAAACATTTATCATATATTCCTACAAATATCTCACATATGTTTTCAGAATTTATAAAGTTTAGTTTTGTTTGTTTTTTTTGTTGTTTTTTTTTGGGGGGGCACACCCGGTGACGCTCAGGGGTTACTCCTGACTATGCACTCAGAAGTCGCTCCTGGCAGGCACAGGGGACCATATGGGGAACCAGGGGATCGAACCGCGGTCCGACCTAGGCTAGCGCAGTCAAGGCAGGTACCTTACCTTCAACGCCACCGCCCGGCCCCCAGAATTTATAAAGTTAAAAAAAATCTAAAGAACTCAGGGAGTTAAATTCTTTTAGAAAATTTAAAGACAGCTGAAAACAATTGGTAAAATTAAAAATACTTTTTTTATCCCACCTCAGAGTGAGGAAAAGTAACAGAAATTGATGAATCTTTAAGGACCATGAAATTTCAACAAAATATTAGAGGAGAAATTTCACTCATCCATTGTTCATCTTATTTTTGGTTTGACATACAATTAAACATACATATATTTTATATTCATAAATATCTTTAATGCTCTTAATTATACTAACTGCATTATTGACAGAAACAGAAGGTGTTAGAGGGAAGGCAGGAAGAATTTGGAGCTAGAGGCAAAGAACTTAATTGATTTGCCTCTGTCTGTATGGTGTATCATATGTTTTAGGAAAGCAAGGGAAATAAAGTACATTCTGAACTGGTTTCAGTTAGTTACATTATAGAGGGATAGCCATGCCTACAAGCTTTCATAGATTTATTTGCCAATCGACATAAATTAAAACCAGACCAAACTTCATACCATCTCTTGTTTTTTAATTTTGTATATTTTTCTTGCCTTTTTCTGTTCTCTCTACCTCACTCCAACTCCTCTTCTCTAGCTTAAAAATATATTTTGCTTGTGCACACAGTTTTTTCTTTCTCAGGAAATATTTTCCCATTATTCTGGTTTCCATTATGCCTAAGGGAACATTTTTTCTTTTCTTTATTCCTTCATTCTAATCCTCTCAATTATCTAAACCCCTGTCTAAAATCTCAAATAAACATCCAGAAAGAGGGAGAGGGTTCACTCTTACTGATTGAGTGGTTTTGATTTATATTTGTGGGAGGGAGCTCTACAAGGGAAAAGGATGGGTCAGGAAACATCAGTTTAAGTTTAAATCTTCTTTTAAGAAAACATACCTTTTATATTAAAACAATTGTTTATACTGTTTTGTCATTTTATAACAAAGGAAGACTATCTTCTAAGCATTAAAGTCTATCTAATTCTGGAAAGGCAGTGTGTTGCTATAAAGAAAAAATAAATAGAGCTATTTTTAAAGACCCAGGTTCAAACTTCACTTCTGTTTCTTCCTAGCAGCACAATCTCCCTTAGTTCCTTATTATTATTATTCTCTGTATAATAATGTGCAATTATATCATAAATATTTCTAAAGACATACAGTAGAACAATAAGATACAATTGTCCAGTTAGATTTATAACCTAATATGAAAGAAATTTATAATAAATATGATAGAAGCTAAGAGTTGGACAAACACTTAGGGGATATATAGGACCAAGAATGCTAGCCACACTATGAAGAAGACAAAAACCCCAGAGAGCCGATATGGAAATGAATAAACATAAGCCATTTCAACTCCATTACAATTTCTTAACAGAGAAGAAAAAAATCACCCTATTAACACCCAAAACTTCTCCCCACCCAGGTAGCTAGCTTCTTAAAGTAAATGATCATACAATGAGAAAATAAAAATCTTTTAATAAAAAGTGTTTCACATGGGTATCATATACAAAAGAATAAAGTTTGATTTTTACCTTACACTATGTATAAAATTCCTTCAGATGGACCATAGATATAAAACACATGAATAAATCTCCAAAACCTCATATTGGCTAAATAATGCATACTATGACACAAAAAACTATGCAATAAAAATAAAATCAAGTGAATTTTATAAAAATGAAAACTTTGAGTATCAAATGATACCATCAAGAATATTAAGCTAGTGCACAGAATAAGAAGTGTGAATCATTTATATAATATAGAACTAGTATCTATAATATAAAGATAATCAACAACAGCACAATCTAATTTTTTAATGGGCAAACATCTTTGGTAGTTATTTCTCCTAAGAGAAAATACATTAGTGATATATGGACTCATAAAAAGATCAACATTAATCATTTAGGAAATGCTAATTAGCGATAATAAAATGCCATTTTGTATCCAAAATGATGGCTATATATTGTTTTATAAAAATACAAGTTAGTGAGGATAGGAATTTCTGCGAATCCACGACTGCCTAGAGGGGCTGACTACAAAGAACTGTGAGTCCTGTCTTTGCGTTTATTTGTCCTCTCCTTTTGTCCGGACCTCCTGGGAGGGGGCCAAATCGGCTCCAAAAAAACTCGCTCTCCCAGAGGTCCATTCTAGGGCAAGAACACCCAGGAACACCTCATTAACCTGAAAACCGGCAAGAAGCGAGTACTTTGCAAAAACCAAGTCCCCTGCTTGTGACATCAGGCTGGGAATTTCTGCGAATCCAAGCCTGCCGAGTGGGGCTGAATGCAAAGAACTGTGAGTCCTGTCTTTGTGTTTATTTGTCCTCTCCTGTCGTTTGGACCTCTTGGGAGTGGGCTGAAAAGAGGCTGCAGAAGAGCACTTTGGCTCTGCTTCGCTACGCGGCCATGCGCTCTTTCTAAGGTAAGAAAATCATTGCAACAAGAAGAGAAAAAATCACACTAAGGACTATGCTGGATCAGTGAAGCCCAGCATTTTTCTCTGGACAGTCTTCTCTGCTGTGTACCTAGGCCCAAGATTTGATCCTTTGAGAGGCCTCATCCATGGAGAACTCCACTCCCTTGTAGGCAAATCCACACACCTGGAAAGGGCGGAACCAGAGAAGTGTGGCTGCACACATCATTTACCCAATGAATACCACTCTAACACGTAAAAAAAACACACAATACTAGTGTGACAATGGGGAAACAACGCAGGCCAGTGTCAGACATAGAGAACGAAGATGACAATTCTGATGACCAGATAATGACCAACGAACTAATCAATCTCTCAGATAAGGATTTTAGAAAAGCAATATAGAAGATGATGAAAGAACTCAAATAAACCATGGTTCGAGTTGAACAGAACACTAATAAGAACCAAGAAAATATGATGACAGAAATCACAAAACTCCAAACTGAAATAACATGTCAACTAACAGACCTGAAAAACTCAGTAAATGAATTGAATGACAAAATGGATGATCTCAACACCAGGGTAGAAGAAGCTGAAAATGTACTTGGAGCTGTGGAAGATGAGATAAATAACAACTCCATACAGTGGGAGAGATTGGAAACAAAAACTTAAAACAAACGAACAGACAATGTAAAAAAATAGTCAAAGAATAGGAACAGATGAAAATAGAAGTTTATGATAAGATCAACAGAAACAACTTAGGAATCATTGGAGTCCCAGAAACACAGGAAGAAAATTTCCAGGAAGAATCAACGGTCAAGAACATCATTAAGGAGAAACTTCCAGAACTAAAGAATATATGTGATCAAATCTTGCATGCCCGAAGAGTACCAAACAAAAGAAATCCCAGAAAAAATACCCCAAGACACACCCTAGTGTGATTCGTCACAATGACAGATCCCACAGATAGAGATATAATTCTGCAAACAGCAAGATCAAAAAAGGAAATTACATTCAAGGGAGCATCCTTGAGAGTTACAGCAGACCTGTCACCTGAAACACCCAAGGTCAGAAAGCAGTGGTGGGACATTGTGACAAGACTGAATGAAATGAATGCTTCACCTAGAATACTGTACCCAGCAAAACTCACTTTCTGGTTTGATGGAAGAATACATGGTTTCACAGACAAAAAAACAGCTCAGAAACTTTACAGACTCAAACCCACACTTAAGAGAAAAACTGAAAGACCTAATTTAAGACAAGACTAACCAAAAGTCACACCAAATTTCGATATAAAGATGGCATCAAATCCCAGGACAATTCTTTCTCTCAATATCAATGGACTAAATCACCAGTTAAGAGACACAGAGTGGCTAAATGGATCAATAAACTCAATCCAACTTTCTGCTGTCTACAAAATACATACCTGAATAGTCAGAACAAACATAGACTCAAAATAAAAGGCTGGAGGAAAATTATCCAAGCAAACAACACCCAAAAAAAAGCTGGAGTGGCCATACTAATATCAGATAATGCAAACTTTATACTCAGGAAGGTTGTAAGGGACAAAGATAGACACTATAT
>PVKC010022339.1:0-17734 GCA_004027635.1 Crocidura indochinensis
TTTTTTTTAAGACAATAGATGTACATATAGTTAGGAAGAGAATGAGATGTTTACAGAAAAAGACAGCTACATGCCTAGAGTCATGAGGAGGCTTGCTTCATAAGGTTATAAGATCCCTCATTCAATGAAAACAACTTTGCTTCACATTAAGATAAGTGATGTAAAATCGTACAAAATATCTCATATTTTTGAAATATGAAGTAAGCTTAATTGTCATGTCTATCTTTTTAAAAATATAGACCATCATTTCACTGGACTAAATCTAATGTAAAACACTGATATTAGAGATCCAACAAATAAGGAACTGATGATTATCTGGATAATGGTTTTAATAGTTGCTGGGAAATTGACTTTCATCTGGAGATGAACCAAACTTTGTGAGTTTTATTTAACATAGTGTTTTCATCCTTTTTGTCACCTTGAGCCTTTTGATCTTGTTTCTTTTCTGTGCCTTGCTCCCATCCTACCAGTTGACCTACTAGTCTTGTGCCATGGCCCCTCATTGATGCAACTTTCACCAATTCCTGGCCCTCCTGAAATATCATATTGTCATGAGTAGAGAAAAGCTGGTTTAGCATATACAACAGATACACAAATTGATAATCACTCACTGTGCACAAAAAACTTCCCTACATTTTTTTCCTGTCATTATTTCACAATGTCTTTACCAGGTAGGTGTTTTTATTCCAATTACACAAGAAAAGTTACTACAGACCTTTACCAGATCACACAGTTAGCTGGAAGGGATAGTATTGCTTCCACCCTAGCAGTGCTGCAACCAATACCACTCGGTCCCAGCTTCTACTCCCTAAAATAATTATATTACAGGAATATATCAAGCTGGAGGCTATGTAAGCACTTCAGAGAACTACATAAGAGACCTACAAGGATATATTTAGAAAACAAGCTACAACAAAAGCCAAGATAGTCATTTAAATGTGACAAGGATGATTTAAGAGCTTTATTAAAAATAAATTAAGTATGGACAATAAAGTGTTACCCTCTCCAATCTCTGTGGCTTTACTTACCTACTTTTCTGCATGTCTGAAATATTTCATTGCTAATCATTCTTGGCCAAGGGACATGGATGAAAGTTGACTGTCTCTCCTGCAATATGAATTACTCAGAAGTTTTGCCTAACATGGAAAGCAGGTAATTGCTGATATGACCTAAACAAAGAGATAAGATAGAGAAAGGGGGTGTTTGCTAATTAATTACAAAGGAAAGAAACAAATTGCCTGACTGGCTGCATTCAGCTGCTATGTTCTCAATTCCTGTTTGTCTTTTCCAGCTCAATGTCTGCAGAAAATTAAACAATAATAACTTTTAATGAATGATGTCACTTTATTTTGGAGTTTGTTGCCAGTTGTTAGTATACAGATTGCAAAAATTATGTTCATATGCACTATGGATACTTAAAATTGTTAGGCCAAATCTAATTGCTTGATATTTTTTATGTGAACATATGGAATGCCAAGGATTGAACCCAGGTTGGCCACATGCAAGTTGAGTGCCATTCCTGTTCTATTTACTCTGCAGTTCCTAAAAATCTATCCTTGACTAGAAGATTTATCAAGATCCCATCAGTCTCTGCTCAAAGAATAGTCTACCATATTTACAGCTTCTCACTTTTTGTTGTTGTTGTTATTCTCCGATCACACCAGGTGCTCAGGGGTTATTCCTGGATCTGCACTAAGGAATTTCTCCTGGCTGGCTCAGGGCACCATATGGAATTCTGGAGATTGAGCCCATTTAGCCGTGTGCAAAACAAATGTCCTACCCACTGATCTATCGCTCCTGTTTCCAATTTCTCACAACTTTCTTACAGCAGAAGGTTGTACTTTGATTTTGGCTTTTGATTCATGAAAAGCACAAGTGAAGTTAAATTTTCTAATCTTAACTACAGAATAGCTGAAATTTCAGGTAGCATTTGTTGTGAATAAAATAGATCAGAAAAGAGCTGTTTATCTTTGACCGTATTTGGTTATGAAGCATTAATATATGGTTATATTAGTGGGTGGGTGTGCACATGTGTGTGTATTTGAGTGCTCAAGACTTACTCCTGATGTGCACTCAGTCATAACTCCTGGCAGGGCTTAGGGGGACCATATTAAGTACCTGGAATTGAATTCAGGTCAACAATATACAATGTAGGCATTCCTACCCACTATATTGCTGCTCCTACCATATTAGTGTCTTATTAGTGGAAACTATTGATTTTCAGAAAAAAATCCTGTAGAAATAAGAGTTAATATTTGTATTAATATCATATAAACAAACTTACAGAATATGAATATCCACATATTAATGAAACCCCTCAACTCTCCCTCTGCTAACGTAGAATTTTTACTTAGACATTTTAAACTCCAGGAAAAGCAATAATAAAAAGAAACCATTTAATAATCACTCCTTGTATAAGTTCACAACATTAAAAAACCAAATTCATCTATGTCATTATTATTTTATCTCAAAAATGTAAATAAATACAATTAATTAAAAGAATATACAGCCTGGAGCTTTCACAGCAACATTCTCTTAAAGGCAATATTTTCTTTTTCTGTTGGGGGGATAAGTTTTTTGGGTCACTCATGGCACCACTCAGGGGTTCCTCCTGGCTCTGTGCTCAGAAATCGTTCCTGGCAGGCCTGTGGGACCAAATGGGGTGCTGGATATCAAACTAGGGTCTGTCCCAGGTCAGCCACATGCAAGGCAAATGCCCTACCACTGTGCTATTGCTCTGGCCCCAATAATTTTTGTTTGTTTTGTTTTGTTTTTTTTGGTATGGTTTGGTTTTGGGGCCACACCTGGCTGTACTTAGGGATTATTTATGGTTCTGTGCTCAAGAATCACACCTGGCAGACTCGTGGGACCATTGGAGTCAAATGGGACTCCAGGAATCAAACCGGGGTCTGTCCCTGATCAGACTTTTGCAAAGCAAACACCCTATCGCTGTGCTATTGCTCCAGCTTCAGCCCCAATATTTTAAATTTTCTTTATTTGTTGACCTTTTTTTGTTTTCTAATTTTCTCTTATTTAATAGAACATAAAAAATTTTGACTGGAGAAAAAAATGTTCAAAATCAAGAAAGTTGCACCTGTGAGTAACACTTAGAAAAGTTCCAATGAAAAACACTGAGCGTATGTGCAGAAGTGACTGCTTTCTGCTCTTTGGTTTCTGGAAAGAGTCTGGATGAATCCTACTCCCAGGAAGACTAATGAGATTAACAGGTTACTTAGGTAAGGGGTAAAATTCACAGACAAGTCTAGCAGACCATTCTCCCACACCACACTGAATAACCCAAGTACCACAAAATAGAAGAGTAGGGAGACACACAGAGAGCAGACACCCATAGTGGTGAGAATGATGTCCTGTCTCTTCCAAGACAACCACAAAGGGAGAGCTTTAAGGGTTCACTGAAGGTTATTCATTCAGCCAAGACATATGACAAATCAAGTTAACTGACAACAGGTTCAATTCTGCTGCCCATAGGGATCTCCTAGGAGTTTTGAGAAATGTAGATTTCTGGATGTCTTTTACTGTATTTGTATTTATTTTCTTTTTTAAGTTTTTCTGTTGATCTCTCTAGTCTGGCACATTGAGTCTCCTTTATAACAAACTCTTCCTTTGCAGATGAAGGCACTGAATTAATGGAACCAACTTTATTTTATCCCACATTATGCAGCTTTCTTTGAGTGAATCTCTTCATGTGACCTCCTTCAGAAATGCCTTAATCTTTGCACACTCCCTTTTTAAAATCTGCTATCCAAACACACTAGATTCTTTTATTTTTCTCAATATTAGATAATTTCACTTCAGGTATGATCCTGGTAGTCCCCACAAATACTGGATCTAAGTAAAAATACTTTTAAAGACCAAGCCTTGACTCAGCCAACTTGCTTACTAGGAGTGACCCCTGAAGCCCCTGTGCTCCCCTTGAAAGATCCTCAAATTCTTGTACTGCCCAAAACTGGTGAGTTTTCTGTTTATTTATTTATTTTTTTTTAGTTGGACCTTCCTTGATCTGCAGGGCTTACTCATGGTGGTCCCAGAGGACTATATGGATTGCTTCAGATAGAATCTAGGTTGGCCAAGTGTAAGGCACATTCCCTATGTTTTATCTCTCTGGCCCATTCAAAAATTTTAAAGCTTATTTTATATAAACCAAAAATAACATGGATCCAAAGCAAAAACACTGAATTATTCTATATTGCTCTGTAATCATTGAAAAAGTAAACTATCAGCATATTTTGGTTCTTGCCTTTTTTTTAATCAATGCCTTCTTGGTTTTATTACTTCTAAAATATAACATGGAAAATCTGATTCATAAGTAACAAAATAAACTTAAAATTTGGTCTCAACATTTTATTAAATGTAAAAAACAGTAACCTTTATTACCACTTCAATTAAATTTTTTCTGACTTTCTTTTCTGCAAATTCGCTTATTGGGTCATTCTATTCTTAGCCATATATTTTTATGCTCTAACTTTTAAAACAGATTTTATTGTTTTAATCATTTTGGGTTCATAGCAAAAGGTAAAGAGATTTCCCATCAGCCTTCTGCATGGCACATGAACAACCTCCTCCATCATCATCAAGCCAAGTAGTGATACTTTTATTGTGATTGTGAACACTACATTGACACAATATTATCATCTCTAAATAGTCTGTAGTTATTATAGTAAGGCTTATTCTTAGTATTGTATAATCTATGGGTTTGCACAAGCATATAATGACTCTTCACCACTGTTTAAGTTTCATGCTGGAATTTTTTTTTTTTTTTTTTTGGTTTTTGGGTCACACCCAGCAGTGCTCAGGGGTTACTCCTGGCTCCATGCTCAGAAATCGCTCCTGGCAGGCACGGGGGACCATATGGGGCACCGGAATTCGAACCGATGACCTTTTGCATGAAAGGCAAACATCTTACCTCCATGCTATCTCCTGGGCCCTTCATGCTGGAATTTTAATTTCTCTACAATTTTTCTCTGCTCCTCCTTTTTTGTTCTCACCTAATTTTTACTCTAAAACTGTGTCACAGATCTAAGAGATAATGCAATAGGCTGAGCACATTCTTTGCATGCAGAGGAGTTCCATTTCCAGCACCACCTAGTCCCCCAGCACTGAGCAGGGAGTAGCCCCTGAGAACTGCCCAGTGTGACTTAAATACATAAAACTATGTCATTTGAATCCTTTCCAAAAATTGTTGAGTTTTTTTAAATGTATTTTAAATTTTTGAGAGTTTTATTCAAAATTTCTAAGATCTTCAAAGTTTCTAAGATCTGAGATATAAGTAATATATTCAGTTGATTCTTATTTATAATAAAATATTTTAAATTGGGGCCTGGGAGATAGCATGGAGGTAAGGCGTTTGCCTTTCATACAAAAGGTCATCGGTTCGAATCCCGGTGCCCCACATGGTCCCCTGTGCCTGCCAGGAGCAATTTCTGAGCATGAAGCCAGGAGTAGCCCCTCAGCACTGCCGGGTGTGAAACAAAAAAAAAAAAAATTTAAATTGAGGCCATATTTTTATGGATGCAAAGGTATCAGGTGAAATCAGAAAATTTCCTGAATACTTCCAGGTATGGCTCAAAAAAATTTTTTTTAGCTTGGCTTGCTCTTCATGTTTTTCTTTGAACATATATCTTGGTTTCTTGACTCCTTGCTTTTTTCTTTGCTTGCTTCTTTGCACTCTGAAGAAGTTTGTGTTCTCTCTTGAACTCACACTTCTCCTTTTTTCTCCCCTCACATCATTCTAAATAAGTTTCAATAAAATTTCCATTGTTTCGCCAAGAAGAAAAGAGCATGTCATATTACACATAGGATATTTTCACTAGTTTAATTATTTTTTTCTTGATTGAAAAAAACTGAATGTTTCATATATACTACTTTCCGAAGTTCCATTCTGAGAAATTTTTTTTAAGAAAAACATTTTTGACATATTTTTTAAAGGTCTCAAGGACAAGGTAAAGAAAAAAATTATCAGGGCCAGAGTGATAGATTGTACAGTGGGTAGGGAGTTTGCCTTGCACATGGCTGAACTGGCTCAATCCCTGGCATCCCATTTGGTTCCCCAAGTACCACCAGGTGTGATTCCTGGGCAAAGAGCCAGAATAAACCCCTGAGCACCACTGGTAGTTTCCCAACACCTCCCCCCAAAATTATCATAAAACTCCTAATATTGACAAGTGTTGAATCATTGTATGACTGGAATCAACCATCAAAAATTTTAAGGATCTCACATGATTCAATTTAAAAAATTCTTTCTGGGGCCCGAGAGATAGCATGGAGGTAAGGCGTTTGCCTTTCATGCAAAAGGTCATCGGTTCGAATCCCGGTGCCCTATATGGTCCCTTGTGCCTGCCAGGAGCGATTTCTGAGCATGGAGCCAGGAGTAACCCCTGAGCACTGCCAGGTGTGACCCAAAAACAAAAAAAAAAAAATTCTTTCTATATGTATATCTGCTTTAATATTCCATGTTATTAAAATAGTAATTATTTTTACTTTATTGTGACCAGAATGTCAGTTTTATCTAATTAAAAAATAGAAGCTAAATATAAAATGATGCTAAATCAAATTAATTATTCTTACATGTTGAGAAATTAGCAATTTTCCAAATCAGATCTCATACTGTTAGAATAATTTTGATTTTTTGATTCTATTTTTCCTTTAATAAAAATATATTTCAAGGTTTCTTGTTTGAAAACTTTGCTCTATTTTGGCAGTTCTCCAAAAATGCCAAAATCTTTGGATGCTTTCCAGTCACTTCATACTTTAGGATATTCAACTTACTTTAAATGAAATTTCAAACCAATAACTGCAAATAAATAACATTTAATATATAATAAAATAGCTACTAGTTTACAAAACAATGTTTCAAAAATTTAATTTTTTTTCTTTTGGTTTTTGGGCCATACCTGGTGACGCTCAAGGGTTACTCTTGACTATTCGCTCAGAAGTCGCTCCTGGCAGGCACGGGGGACCATATGGGGAACCGGGGGATCGAACCGCTGTCCGTCCTAGGTTAGCGCAGGCAAGGCAGGCACCTTACCTCCAGCGCTACCGCACGGCCCCCCAAAAATTTAATTTTTAACTCTAATTATTGACAGCAAAGATATAAAGGACATATCACTAAGTCAGGATTTTCTTTTCTTAATATACAACTAAAGCTTTGCCACAAAAATCTGGTAATTTAACTTCCCTGTGTATGTTTGTGTTATGTGTTGGTATCAATTTTGACTACATATTCTGTATTTTTCAAAAAAATATTGTGGCTTGTTTGTTCAGAATTTTGTTTATGAATTTGCTAATTATTTGTTTTTCCTAATAGTCTATTTTCAACCAATAAAAACTATGTTTTTATTTTATTTGGGGGATATTCCTGGCAATGCTTAGCAAGTCCTGACTGCACTCAGAAATCACTTCTGGTGGTGCTCAAGAGACCACATGGATGCCAGAGATCAAACTAGCATCAGCCATGAACAGGACAAGTAACTTACCTGCTATACTATCTCTCTAGTCCCAGAACTATGATTTAATTATATGTCTATATTTTACCAAAATTTGCTTTATTTTTCAGCAGAAAAATGTAACCATTTTATACTATCACCACTATTAAAATTTTAAATATATTTTTATTTAAGTAACATGATAATAGTTGGGTTACAGTCATAACCAGAACACCCCCCCTTCACCAGTGTAACATTACCCCCTCCTCCCTTCCCATCCCCTGCCTGTATTTGAGACAAGCATTCTACTACAGTTATTTGTTTTTAAGTTCAGTAAGTTGTATTTTTTTTTTCTTAAAGGATAAGAATAAAAAAATATAGTAAAGTGTGATAGTGGCAATCACCATTGTTTGCATAGGTCCAGAAAAATGGAGAAAATGGAAAAAAATCCTTGGCCTGATTGCAAAAAGGCCTCATCCCAGAAGCTTATTGGCATAAGACCGACTCTGGGTTCCAGGCATACCAGTCCGTTCTACCTGAGTCATTCTCTGTGGTCCCGGTGAAACTTTTTCACACTTTAGCTATTGTTAGTATTAGATTCTTATATTTAAAGACTCTGGATTTTGTGCATTCCTTTCATCTATGTCAGGCTGATGTGGAGCATCCTCTAATTTCAGCATACCATTAAATGTGGAGGAATCTGCCTTGCATGCAGACCATTGCTGAGTCATCTGACTGTTGGGATCACTCTTTGAAGTAAGTCAATGCCAAAGCAGTGGTAGGTCTTCCCTGGTAAAGGCTTGGATCCTGGTAATGTTATAGACAATTGTGGTTGTTTCCATAGATGGTATCCATTGCTCAGGTGTGTGTGGGCGATGCCCATTCTCCTGAGGCCTAAGCCAAATCATTATGCCAATGTTCAGGGTAAAAGGCCTAATTACATTACCAAAGTTATGTTCCCATCTCTATTAGATAAGAACTTGTTTGTATATGTATTATTTTCCCATTTTAATGTGCCTATGCAAAAGAGAAGCAATGCCATAAGATATTGTTTATGCATCTGGGGCCTATGAATAAAGTCCAACATTCCCTGTAACTTGGTTCAAACTTGAAATCTATACAGAGATACTCTTCTACCAGTATTTCTTATAAAACAGATCTCAAATGGAGAAAAAAATCAAACAATCAAATAACAAGTCCAGTGGGCAAAATTGTCACTATATGAGGATGTTCAAAAAGAGTTATAGATATTAAGGGAATACATCTGAGATATACAAAGGAGATACACGTGTCCCTTTTATGTTTTAGAAATAGTCAAAAGGGAGGGGGTGTTTCCGAGACACTACTTTAGTCTGTGATTTGGTCAAGCGAAGAGCAAATGGAGCCATGCCCTCCCCTTGTTACCTGCTGAAGCTTCAGACTCCCGAGAGGTGTTTGCTTCCTAATTGCTGGAAGTTGGAAGTTCACCAGTCCCCTCCCAGCCTCTTGCAGGAACAAGGAAGCCTGGGGTCTCTTTTCAATTGCACCTCGCTGGAACCCACTTGCTGGGACCCTGAGCAAGTGTCCAGGAATAACCCTGGGGACAGGGAGGAAGGAGAGATAAGGTTGTGGAAGGCAACTGAGGCTGCAACTTCACCTTATCTGGGCCAAAAAGCCTATAGCATGGAGCCTTGCCGTGACGCGTTGCCTGCTGAAGCGTCAGACTCCACCCAAAAAATTACTGTGAAAGATATGTGATCCACCTTGGCCAAAACAAAAATCATTAGTACAGAAAAATGGTTAAATGTAGGGTAACAAGAGATAGGAGTGAGGGAGTAAAGGAATAAAACGAGCTCCTGGACGTCTTTAAGATTATGACAAGCAGATGAAACACAATGATATCCAAATGCCCCCGCTCGGTTTCCCAATGGACAGGTTTAATAAGGAAACTTCCCTGGTAAGTCATAAAGCCAGAACCTATTGTGCTGCTATTCCCACCTCGCTGGCTGCCCAGCTATGTGGCCAGGAAAAGTCCCTGGAGTTCCGGAGGAAGGAGGTAAAGGGGTGTTGGGGTGACCCATGTCCCGCACCCCTTCCTAGGCCTGGTTAAAGAGGCCTTGGCATAGCGGGGGCTGCCAAACACCATGCTGGCAGAACCTCCGGCTCCCAGGAAGGAAGGAAGTCCTTCCTGAGCTAGAGGGTCAGAAGGTCAGAGCCCCCACGCCAGACCCTCCCTTTGGTGCCGGGAGGGAAATGGGGAAAGCCTAGGAAAACCAACAAGCTCCTCCAAGGGACCACTATTAAAATTTTTATTTGAGTTTACAGTTACAGTCACAGAAGTTCAAGTATCTCACTTTGGGCAAACTAGACTTCCAAAACTCTCTTAGATCTCATGAATTTGATTAAGAACAAAACAAACAAACAAATAATAAAACCCATCAGAAAACAACTAAATTGCACATGTGCTCCCTGGGTTCATTTGTCCACATGTGTTGCCTCTCTCTCTCTCTC
Source organism: Crocidura indochinensis (assembly GCA_004027635.1). Taxonomy (NCBI): domain Eukaryota; kingdom Metazoa; phylum Chordata; class Mammalia; order Eulipotyphla; family Soricidae; genus Crocidura; species Crocidura indochinensis. Next base: position 9,933 of record PVKC010022339.1, read on the forward strand.
TCTCTCTCTCTCTCTCTCTCTCTCTCTCTCTCTCTTCTTTCTCTCTTTCTCTTCTCTCTCTCTCTTTCTCTCTCTCCTCACTTCTCCTTCCCCTTTCTCAGAATTTCTAAATAAGCCCATTTGTTAACATAAAAAAGGAAATAAAAGTAAACTAATCTGATTATTCTATCTGATGTTGTACCTGATAGTGGTTTAAAAATAACACTAAACAGAAGACAATTATTACTTTTTTCCAAAGCCCAATTTTTAATTGCTATTTCACTTTTCAGATGTGTGCAAGAAACTTGACATTGTAAAGCAGAGCTAATTTAGAAGGATGTTTATTTGATATAAGAGAAAAGCATCACATGGCAATGTAATCTGCAAATGGCCATGCTTGAGCTGCTGTCCTTTGAGGCACTTATTGAAAGTTGGGGTTTCTTTAAGCAACTTCATCTCAGATCTTCCACTTTTCATGTTGCTTATAAATGAGGTCACTATGAAGTCCTTAGCAGATAGTCAATTCTGGACATACTTTGTGAACATTATTGCATTTCGATTATATTGTTTTGAGACCCAGAAATGTGTTTATTTTCTTACTTACCAGAAATCTTTGAAAGAGGTTTCATTATTGCCTAAAGGATGTATGTGAAAACAAAGTTTTAGATGCAAAATTCTCCTCAAAATGATTCTGAGGGCTCCTTCTACATTCTTCAGTAGGATTGAATAGCCTCTACTTCTGTACTCTTGTCTGAAAGGTCTAACCTAGAATTTCTTTCTTTTTATCTTTTAAGTCATCTTTTTAAATTTAATAAATCTTTATTTAAACACCATGATCATAAGCATATTTGTAGTTAGATTTCAATTTATAGCTAACCTAGAATTTCTACTTTCACTGCATTTCTACATTCACTGGAGTCAGAGGAAACTGGCATTTTCTCTCTTCGATTTTTTTAGATTATGATAATGGCCTGCACAATGCTCGCTGCTACATCAACTGGCCAGCAGGGGTGGCCACAATACCAAATGGTTGACCCACCAGCACGGGAAACTAAAGAACTAAATCAATCCTAAATTCTTCTGAGTTCATAAATTAACAAACTTTGGTTGGTGGGCAAATATTTTCTCCCAGACTGTGGAGGTATCTTTTCATTCTGATCATTGTTCTTTTTCAATACAGACACTTTATTTGATGTAGCCTATGTGCTGATCTTTGCTTTCATTTGCTAGGCCGGTGGCACTGAATTATTGAAGATGCCTCTAGATTTAAAATTATCAAGAGTTTTGTCTATGTTTTCTTTAATATAATTTATGGATTCAGACCTTATACCGAGGTCTGTAATCTATTTTGAGTTGACTTCTGTCAGCGTATGGTGTGAGATGGGGACTTGAGTTAATTTTAGCATATGATTGATCAGTGTTTCCACACTATTCATTTAAGTGTCTTTCCTTGGTCCATTTCATTCTCTTAACTCCTTTCTCAAAGATTAGTTAACTGTATACCCAAGGACCTCTCTCTGGGCTCTCTATGTAGGTCATATTTCATTATTACAGTTACGAATAATGTGGCAGGACTAATGCAAGCACCTAGGAATGTGATAACTTTCATCTTGCAAATTTCTTCTCCTTCATCCCTTCTCTTCTTCTTTGCTTCCCTCCCCATTCTTTCTTCCTTCCTTCCCTCCTTTTAAACTCAAATTTTATGCATGCAAGGCATATACTTTATACCATTGAACCACATCTCCATCCCTTAAATGAAATTATTCTGTAGTAAGTTAAATATATTATCTCTGTATATCAACAGTATATAAACACATATATGTATATATGCTATATGTTGTTTATACATTAATGTACATGATATATATGAATATAAAAACTAAGTGTACATATAGATATTTAAAGGAGATATATCACAAAATTAGTTCTCTTCGCTAACAAATTCCAGCTTTTTTATTTGATATATTTTTTCTTATTTCGATCTGCCTGTCTTTAAAATATTTTCTGTAATGGGAGGCTGAGGAGATGAAGAGAGAGTACAGTGGATAGGCAGTGTGCTTTCCTTGCACACAGCCAACCCAGTTTTCACTCACAGCATGCCAGATGGTCCCCCAAGTACCACCAGGAGTAATTCCTGAATGCAGAGCCAGGAATAACCTCTGAGCATCTCTGTGTATGACCTAAAAACAATAAACATTTTTTTCTAGAATGAACATATGGGGTGCCAAGGATCTAATCTGGATCAGCTTGCATGCAAGGCAAGTACCCTATCTGCTGAACAATAACTGGCGCACAATTTGGGAAAGTTTGTATCTGTTTGTTTGGTTATTAATTTTATGACTATCACTAGGCTAGAGCTTATGCTTGCCTCTTATAATTCTTACTATAAAAAATCTGGGAAAGTAACATATATCTAAGAAACACACCATTCACATTGAATTCTCTGGAAATAATGAGTCTTAGAATTATGTAGGGTGGAAGTCCTATGTTGTATCTGCTGGATTTTCACTGCCCAGCCTTCATATTTTCCATCTATTTATTTGTATTTTCCATCTGTGCTACGTGACATAGCCTAAGTATTTCTTCAGCTTTATCTTTAAGTTCATGAATTTTCCCAAAGTCTGTGTTAACTATCTTGTCTAACTTTTATTTTGACTGTGTTCCTCTTTGGTTCTTTTCAGTCCTGTTCTTTCTCTCACTAGATCGTTTTTTTCTTTCACTATTCTCTTATTTTCTCCCTCACTCTTGAAAAACTGTCTTTGAAACATGCTTATCTTGTCTCTCAGATTATTTACTAAATTCAGTTCCCCTGAGACTCTTTTGCTTAAGGTGTTTATATATCTTTCTTCTTGCCTTACCTCAGCTGTTATTGAAATTAACTAAAAAGATGAATCAAGGCATAGGGTTTGTATATTAATTCAAAGTTAGCTTGGAATTTGGGGGGGGGAGTTTCTAACTTAAAATGTGGGCCCAAAAGCCCTCTTTTTGCTGGGACCAACAGCTTCTTAAGAAAAGTCAAGCAAGATGCCTCTCTTTGGGGCGTAGCTCTTCAATTTGCTTCTGTAAGTATTTGTGACTCACTTGTTGGGCTCGCTTAATATAAAGTGATGTGAAGTTGTGGGAAGTGAGTTGTTTACCAGGAGAAAAATATAGTACTTTGGGGGATTCTAATGGCTTTCCTGAGACAAAATGTCTGATGAGCTAAAACAGCATTAGCACTTTCAAGGGTGTGTTCTATGTCTGTCCGGGATCTGCAGCCAGTATATTCTGATAGCTTATATTCAGAGGGAAGAAGACTGGCATTGATTCGTCATCTGTCATGTGTGGGATCCGCAACTAAACTCTTTGCATGTATTATTGTATTTTTATTCTTCATGAAAGTCCCATTTTATAAAATTGAAGACTTAAGTTGGTAGTTTTATTCGTGGTCCTGGTAAATGAATAATAGATCTGGGATTTTAAGCTCATCTTCTTTCTGAACGTGGAACGATGAGGAGTGGTGAAGCCATAAATTCAATTCACTGCTGGCAAGACATGTGAAAGACTTTAATTAGCAAGTGCGCCATCTTAAGAAAAAAATGAAACAAATCCTCTGCCCTGAAGGGAGTATTTTGCCCCCCTAGTGAAAATGCTAACACTTGTCAGTACTTGCTGTGTCTGACTCTAGTTTCATAGTGAAACTGGGTTCAGCTTGAACTGGTTCTATGTCTCTGAATATTTCTTGTCTCCAACAGTCCCTGGTTCTGAGAACAAGCCTGAACGCTGGATGCCCAGGATGATCCTCAGTGGACGTCAAAACTAGTGTATCATTTATAAGTGAAAACTTCACAGCCAGCTCCCATGAGCTCTGACTCACTGACTGTCTAATTATAACTTGTCCTGGCTTCTCAGATAATAACTTTGCTTCAGTGGTGTCTAGGGACAGAGCAGATTAGTCCTCTTATTTTGTGGACCTTAGTTACTTAGATAACTCAGACTGCTCTTGGTACAAATAGAGAAGAAATGGACACGCAGTCAGATTGGAATAGTGACTAAAGTTTTCACAGCATCACAGGACCTCTGACTAAAGGTTTCCAAGATTACAAAGTTAGTGGTTGAATTTAACAGTCCTGTTTCAGATATAAACCCTAATGAACACAAATTCTAAAAGGCTTTGGTACCAAAAGGACAATTAGTTCATCAGAGCTAAGGTGATGGAGATAGTTGACAGACTTTAGATCCCATAAAACCATCAACTGAGAAACATTCAAATACAAATGGAATACAAAATACATTTTGGAGGACCTGGGAGATAGCATGGAGATAAGGTGTTTGCCTTTCATGCAAAAGGTCATCAGTTCGAATCCCGTTGCCCCATATGGTCCCCGTGCCTGCCAGGAGCAATTTCTGAGCATGGAGCCAGGAGTACAGGAGTAACCCCTAAGCACTGCCAGGTGTGACCCCCCCAAAAAAATACATTTTGGGTTATTTTGGGGTGCAGTGAGGAGCAGACTCATAGACACCACAAAAATAATATTAATTTATTTGGACTCTGGAAATAGACAGGATCACTGAAAGATCCTAAGGATCCTACACTGATTTGACATGCTTTACAGACATTCAGAAAGACTGAATCATGTGAATCATTTGATAACCAGCTATAAGACACTACTTTTCAACCACCATTAGCATATTTTCAATATGCAACACATATTAAGTCTTTCCTCCAAAGATAGTTTTGTGTTTATAATTCACTTGATTAAAATTTAGGGAAATTATCATTATTTCTTTTATAAGACATGGACAGCACAATTTATTGCTATAATTCCAACTAATGAGATTAATGTAGCTAAAGATTTGTAACTATATAGTTCCTAAATAATATTACATTATAATACTCTATTTCATATTATACTTTACTATAAAATGATATGGTAATAGCCAAGAGCAAGTTTCAGAATTTTGAGAATGACCTCTCTTAGACGTTTCTTTTCATTTTACTAACCTACCTGCTTATGATATCTATCTACTTGCACCTCAGATGACCAAATCACTAAGCTCATGATGGGGTAAATAAAGAAAGGAAAAATCAGAAAAAGGCAGAACACAGGAGCAAGTCCCAGATGAGTTTTAATTGAAAGAAAATGAGATAATACGCTGAGAATAAGAAGGTCAGAAAAAAAATTAGGACCCATCTTGGAAGCAGGACAGTCCTAGAGAGGACAAGAATAATTAAAGGTATAATGGGGAAAGAGGAGCTGTTTCTTTTCTAGTGTCAGCACTCATTCACTGACAGAAACCACCAAACAACAGATGAGAAGTAGATCATGGTATAATGGGATAGAGTGTGGAAGTAGGGAAGACATATTTTTGCTATATATTTGCATTTGAATAATGGTCAACTGACTAACTGAAGATAATCTTATTACCACTTCTCATAGCTGATGATCTTAGACAACTTACCTATTTCATCTGTGTCATTTTTTCAATGTGTGAAAATGAGATAAATCCATGAACATAAAATGCTAGAACAAAGAAATATTGGTAAAACAATGCCTGGATACAATCAGCATTCAGTGACTGTTAGACATTAGAATACAATAGGTCTCTCTGCTATCCTGAAAAATAACAATGAACAGTTCTGCGCTCATAAAATAGGAGGAGGTCCTGGGTCAGATTTTAAAAGCCCATAAAATGACCTGAGAGATAGTACAGGGATAAGGCATTGCATACAGGTGACCAGGGTTTGATAACCAATACCTCTCCATATGGTGCCCAAAACATAGCCAGGAGCAAGCCCTAGATATAGCTTGGTGTGGCTCTAAAGCAAGCAAACAAGAACCACATAGAAAACCTGGTGTTACTCTGACAATTTCTCATTTTCTCACAATAACTCTAAGGTTTTATGAATATAGCAATTAAAAAAAAACCTTAGAAACATGTTTAAACACAAATGCTAGGGAAAGGCTTTCAAAACAATTTTTAAAAAACAACAGTCTCCACCCAACCCACGTAAGTGTGGGCTATTGCTTAAGTCACCCCTGCTAGCCAATTAACTTGCTGTCTATTTTGCAAAGGAAAAAGGAAATAGACAGTAGGGGTGGGAATTGACTCTTATTAATGCCCTCATTTCTTTTTCGTCCTCCTGAAGAATAGATAGGTTTTGACCAAACTGACTTCACATCATGTCAAGCAACTTTGCAAATGGGAGTTACAGGAGGTGTGATCTCTTTTTCATAATTCATATTCTTTTTTTGGGGGTGGGCCACACCTGGTGATGCTCAGGGGTTACTCCTGGATATACACTCAGAAATCTTTCCTGGCTGGGGAGACCATATGGGACACCGGGAGATTGAACAGAAGTCCATCCTAGGTGATCACATGCAAGGCAGACACCCTACCGCTTGTGCCACCGCTCTGGGCCCTGTAATTCATATTCTTAATCTAGCACTTAGCAGATTATGACTTCATCCCCCACCTTCAAGTCTCTCAATCAGAAAGAAGCTTTATGTTTTCTAAGTATTTCATCATTTCTCTACCTTCCTCCCTCCCTCATTGCTCAAAGTTCTTGCACAGGTCAGACCTTTGAGACGTAGATCTCTGGCTTCCTCTTTAAGTCAAACCCTATGTCATTCTCGTGACTGAACTCTTAGTGCACTGTGGTCCAGTTCCTTCGTTCTTTTGTTATTCCTGAGTTCCTGCCCTGAGATGACCATCCTGGAATCTGCCATCTGCCCAGTGATTGAGCTGCAGTTGATCCTTGGAAGAGAGAGACAGACAGACAGAGAGAGAGAGAGAGAGGTAGAGAGAGAGAGAGAGAGGCTGAGGAATTCCCTTTTATTTGCTGCCCTCTCCCACCCCAATTACTCCATTCTCTGTTTTGACATGCTACCTGTTCCAAGGGTGAGATTTAAAGTAACTGATGAAGTTTACCTGGTGTTCCACTTTCTACTTCCACTGTAACAGTAACAATGACGATGATGATGATAAATCTAATAAATGGTCCAAACTCTAATAACAACACAAGAAACTAACCCTGACTAACATTCTAGGTCTTCGGGAGTTACAATACATAATTGAATCCATGACTTTTATCACCGTTACCATTTGAAGCGGGTATATTGCCATACTCATTTTATAGACAAAGATGCTGAGACACCAGTTGCTTGTGTGTCTTGCAGCTCACAGTTAAGAAACATTAGATTTTTAAATTTTAATTTCAAGTAAAGCAATTGGCTTTATCTATTAAACAGACATTTTTAAACTTATTCATTCGGGACCAGAGCAGTGGCGCTAGAGGTAAGGCATCTGCCTTGCAAGCACTAGCCTAGGACGGACCACGGTTCAATCCCCTAGTGGCCCACATGATCCCCTGAAGCAGGAGAGATTTCTGAGCAAATAGCCAGGAGTAAGCCCTGAGTGTCAACGGGTGTTGCCCAAGACACAAAAACAAAAGCAAACAAACAAAAGATAAATAAACTTATTCATCCAACTTGACTTGGTATTTAGGACCAAACTCTAAAAACGTCTGGTGTTGGGATTGTTCTTTTACACTTTACCTTTAGTGTCTCTGAAAGTGAAGTTCATTTCAATGGCAGAATGTACCTGGAACCCAATGATGACTTTTGAACTTCTTCCATCACTTAGTGAAAAGTTCGACAACTTGTGAAGTACTGACTTTTTAGATTTAAGTAAATCTTTGTTGTGGGAGACAGAAGTATACATTTTTAACAGTTTAGCATCTTCTTTGACCTTTAATTGTCATACAATTCAAGTGCCCCATAAAAAAGTGAGTTAAGAGCATCATCAACTCAGTCCACTCCACCTCCAATACTTCTCCTCCT